>SKCR01042611.1:0-266556 GCA_019454045.1 Zanthoxylum bungeanum
TGTGGCAAACGGGGTCACTGGATGCGTGACTTCCGTATGGACAAAGCAGACATGAAGGAAGTAAAAGCAGGGCAAGGCTCCGGCTTTAAGTATGTTTGTCATAAACATGTTCGTTATTAGTTTCAAAATTGGATTTTGATACTAGATGTGGTACATAATATATGTACTGATGTGCGAAATCTGCTGTTAAGCAGAAGACTGACTTCAGTTGAGATTAATCTGTGAATTAGAAACGAGACGAGAGTCGTTGTTTTAACCGTAGAAACCAAAATTTAGGAACTACCCTTTGGGTATGTACTTAAATTAGGAAACTGTTATAATGTACCTAGTTTGACTAGAAACATTATCTCTATATCTAAGTTTAATCTGTTGCGGATATACCTTTACATTCTAGAACACTAAAGTGTTTCATTTTATAAAGATGATATTGAGATAAACACATTAGATGTGAATAACAGTATTTATATTTAGAATAAAAATGAATCTCAAACGTATGACATGACAAACAAATAGCTCAAACTGAATTAATCAGATGAGACTTATTTGTGGCATAGTTGTCTGGGACACATTAAACAAGACTTGTATATCCACACTTTTGAAGAGTAGATACTAGGACGGATTTGATCCTATTCAAATGATGTCTACGAATCTAGTTAATTAGGCAAAGTGCCTAAAACACCTTTTACTTGGTAAAAGTACAAGTGCCATCGATCTGTTAGCCCTCGTTCATAGTGACGTAAGTAGGCCCATTTCTAGCTAGGCTAGAGGTGAATATGAATACTTCGTAACCTTTACAGATGTGGAATCGCGTTATGGTTATGTGTTTCTTTTGAAACACAAGTCAGAAACTTTTAGAGTTTCGACACGAAGTAGACAAACAGATCGACAAGAGTATTAAAACATAATGATTGGACCGTGATAAAAATACTTAAGCAATAGGTTTCTCGAATACTTGAAAGAGTATAGTATTCTTTCAATGTGGACTCCTCCCGGAACACCTCAATTGAGTGGTGTGTCCGAACGGAGAAACCGAACCTTGTTGGACATAGTAAGGTTAATCATGAGTCGCTCTGAGCTACCATTTTCCTTCAAGGGATACGCATTAAATAGTGCAAAACTTATTTTGAATAAGGTTCCAAAAAAATCTGTTAGACATATTTCATATTAGATATGAACAGGAAAGAAACATGGTTTTCTCATTCCTGGTAATTTGGGAATGTTGGGCATAAGTTTGGATGATACCAAACTAGAACCCAAATCGGATAAGTGCCTAATTGTAGGTTATCCTAGGATAACCAAAGTATAGTACTTATACAACTCACAAGAGAACAATTTAATTGTTGCTCGCCATGCTGTTTTCCTGAGAGGAATACCTATATGCAGTGGTAAGTGGGAGGAAAGTAAAACTCGATGAAAATCGGAGTAATACTATTCAAGGCACCGATTCCTTAATGGAACACAAATAGTTCATCAAGGATGAAACTATACCAATAATCTTCGAATACACAAGAACCGCGTAAGTCGGAGAGAGTAAGAAAATAACTTGGGAGGTATGGGTTTCTGATCTCACCTCGTAAAGATGTCAATCTTATTGAGGAACACGAACTGACTACGTATGAGGAAGTGATACAAGGTATCGACTCCTATCATGGCAAAGTGCCATGAAGTCCGAAATGGATTCCATGTATACCAACCAAGTTTAGACACTAGTTGATGTACCGGAAGGCATTGTGCCTATTGGTACTATATAAGTCTTCAAGGAAGACATACATGGATGGAAACATACCACGTACTAAGCTAGGCTTGTAGGGAAAAGGTATCGTTATCAACATTGTGTCGATTACAACGAAACCTTTTACTTGTTGCTATAGTTAAATCCATTTGGATAATGCTTGCTAATGCTGCATGTTTCATTTATGAAATATGGTAGCTGAACGTCAAAATCGCTTTCCTTAAACGGAAACCTTTAGGAGGATGTTTACAACATCCTGACGGGTTTTTCGTACCAAAATGAGCAAACAAAGTTTGCAAGTTAATTCGATCCATTGATGGATTGAAGCAAGCATTGAGTTTTTGGAACTATAAGTTTTGATGTAATCATAAAGGTATATGATTTAATTCATAACGATAATAATTCTTATGTATATAAGGAGGTTAGTGGGAGCGCACTAGCAGTGATTTTCCTACATGATGATGATATATCATTTCTTGGAAATGATATTCCCATAATACAATCGGTGAAAGCTTGGCTTTCATGAAAAATTCTCCGTAGGCTACTTGTGAGAGACAACCTTTATTCTAGGAATAAGGATCTACTGGGATAGATCTAAAAGTTGTTGGCACTCTCCGAGAACTCGTACAATGAAATAAATATACGCGACCTGGTGTCTCATATGCTTTGAGCATATGAAGTCAAAATCAGGCCAATCCAAGTGATGGTCACTGGATTGATGTTAAGAACATCCTTAAGTATCTTAGATGAACTAATGATGCTTTCTTACCTATAGAGAATGAGAACTTGAAGTGACTGGGTTCACTATTGCAAGTTTCCTAACCGATAAAAACGACTATAAGTCGTAATAAAGATACTATATAGTTTGAATAACGGAACAGTGAGCTGGAAATCTTCCAAGCAAGATACTGTTACCGAATAAACAACAAAGGCAGAATATTGCTGCTGCTGAGGCAGCAATAGAAGCCATTTGGATCTTAATAATCCTAATTAGATTAGGAGTAGTTCTGTTAGCAGCTGAGCTAGGCTACATCACAGGCTAAAGAATTAGTGGTCTCATCAACGATCCAATTATATACTTCAACTATTCATCTGATTCGTTCGGATCATACATCGTGGCGATGTAATGATCGAATAAATCGCATCAGATGATAACTTTGCAAGTCCGCTGACGAAAGTAGTTTTTCAGCAGAAGTTTGAGCGACCCGTACATAGTTCAAGTGTAAGACACTTGAGTGATTGGATATAGGCCAAGTGGGAGATTGTTGGACAATTATGACCCATAGCATCACTATTTGTACATAACATGGTGTTGTTGTATAAATTAACTATGTGACAAAGGAAATTACTTTTTTATCATTTGTAATTGGATTACCGGGATATATAAATGATAAAAGTCCATATGATTAGTTCCGGATTGATAAGATATGAGAAAATATCAATCCATGAAGGTTTAAACATTAAAACATCCATAGTCATAATATTATCGAGATTGGACATCAATAATGCGGAATAGACTAGTATTGCACTTGTGCGCGTTGTGGGAGCATAACGGCATAGTTCTCATATATTTGGGTACTGGATACTCATGCAAGTATAATATGAGGTTGTCTTTACCGATAGTACGGAAACAGCTTCGCTCTAGATAGACCCCTCGGAATTCCATTGGTAGTATGACTATGTGTCTATGGAAGTCCGAATCAGGGTAGGTGTATTTGGTCTTAACCTGAGACTTGCACCGCTAATACTTGCGACAATCAATATACTTTGGTTTTGGTCGTCCAGGGCTTTAACCGGTTCTGTGTACGCCTCTTCTGGGTATATTGAGAATTATAGTGTATTGGGTGTGATGTCAAGATGGAAGTATCACTCCAGTCATAGTGGAGATGATGATCACTTAGGATACGGAACTGGTGCTCTTATATGCTGCAGCTATCGGATATTATGACTAGGTCATGTTTATCCGATTATAGAGACTAGTTACCAGAGATCCGATATGTGCTTCGTACGGGGCAGACACAATTCCAGCCCCAGGCCTAGCTTGTGACATCCGATACTGGATCGCAATACGCAATACTTCGTATACTACGCCTGATACAGATTACATATTCCTTTAAGAATATTTCTGGAGAATTGGGTAAGCACGGTGCTTTGCTAGAAGCCAACCATGTCTTGTAAATTGGTAAAAATGTAGTACTAGGTACGTACGTGTTCGGATAGTCCGACGACCGGATTTACTGCCAACATATCCGGGGATCTCATGGGTCGCTTCCCGAAGATTCACCGATGACGTATGACCCGCACACAATTAATCTGGGATTAATTATTAGAGAGAGAAAATTAATCTGGGATTAATTACGGAGATATTTTATCTTGGATAAAATATTATTTAAAGAAAAAGAACGATTAATTTTGAATTAATCGATAAATAATATATTCGATATATTATACGAAATTGGATTTCGACGCGGAATTAAAATCAGATTTTAATTCGGGCGAACGAGTTACTTTATAATTAATTCGCTAGCGACATGAATAGTAATTTTACTAGCCATAATTATTTAATTAAATTTGATTTAATTACGTCGCAACGGAAAATTCGTTAATTCAGAATTAGCGAACCCCAGCCCGAGAGTGTTTGCGGCCCACTCGCATTTCGAATTTAAGTGCGCCCATAAGTCACATCAAGCGTCACATCATTAGTCACAAGCGTCACATCATTAGTCATTCAAGTGATGGATGTCTTGTCACTTTGATTGATGTGATGTAAGTCACTTATGATTGATGGGGGTTGTTGGAAGGCTTTAATGCCTTGTACAATTTTGGAAAAAGTAATTGGTATTTTTGATTTTTGAAATCAAAATACAACCATGACAACACACTTCACCTTCTCTCTTCTTCTCCCTCTCCATTCGGCCTTGGGCCATTTTTCTCTCAAAATTTCTCAAAATGCCGAGAGATGCAAGAAGCTTAGGAAGATTTTGTGGCAAATTTTTCCAAGTGCTAGCACACTAAAGAGTCATCCAAAGGTGATAGGGAAACAAACCCTTGAGCATGGAATCTCAAATCAAAGCTTGGAGCTTGAAGAACACAAATGGAGCACAAAGAGGGGCAATGCCGAGAGCTTCAAGGAAGGAGCAAATTTTTGTGTTCATCGCATCGTAAATCCGTTCAATGTAAGTATGATTCCGCCATACTTCTTTATAGTATTCACATTATTTTCATTGCTTGAATGATCTTGGGACTATAGTAGAAACCCAACGTTAGGGCCTACCCTATAAGTCTCGTATCAACTCGTATGCTCGTGATACATCATGATATGTGAACGATACCTTAATGTGGTAGTGCTTACTAGAATAAGTAAATTTTAGCCTGATTACGTAGTACGTTTCTTAACCCGTTTCTAATCTAGTCTATCCAATGTAGATCATCACAGGAATCGAAATTTCCTCAGCAAGTGAGTGATGCCGGTCAGATTTCCAAACAGTGAGTGGACATTTTCTCTTTTACTTGATTTTCATTTCGCATTTTTATATCGGACTTACTATTCTTATTTTTATAGCGTTAGCCAAATTCTTTATCAGCCATACTTTATTGAGCATACTCTGAGAAATGTTTTATAAAAGAAATATTTTCGAAACACAAGTTTTATGATTTTCGGGGCATGAGGGAAAAACCCACCCCAATATGTAACTTGAGATGGCTTGGAATTGACGGACATAGGACATGTGCACATATAGAGGGCTGGGGGGATGATGATACGTAACGCCCCTAAATCCTAGATCAGGGCTAGGGGGACGACGATACATAATTCCCCAAGACCCTAGTGTCAGAGCTTGGATGGTAGCATAGATCCGCACCCCTAGTTCTAGTTTGTGGCTTGGGGATGGTGATACGTAACACCCCAAGACCTCCAGTTTCAGGGAATGGCATGCTTTGAGGAACGACGATACGTAACGCCCCAAAGTCATGGATTTGCACTGTTGGCTCTAGTTAGGCATATGGGGACGGCGATATGTAACGCCCTCATACGTCAAGTTTTCAGATGCAAACCAGTATTTCAAACATCAGATTTTCAGAAAAAGATTTTCCAGATACCAGACTTTCAGAAAATAGTTTTCAGAATTCAGATTTTAGAACCAGCAATTTTCAGAAAGACTAAGTCTTATTAAAGAGATTCCAAACAAAGTTTTCAGAAAAGAGTTTTCATAAAAAGACATTTCCGGAATTTTAGGTTTCGAACCGAAAATTTTATTTATCAGTTTTCCAGTTACCGTCCAGTCACTTAGATCGTACGACGGTCTAACTTCCCACTCCAAGTTTTCTTTGGTTGCAGGTACTCTCAAAGAACGAGCTCGGAAGGACGAATATTGATGCAATTACTAGGGATGGAGTCCACCAGTACGAGTCAAAGATAGAACGAGAGTCTAGTCAGAGTCAAGTATAAGTCTTGTATTAGTTATTGTTTGTGTGTAGTCATTGTAAAAACTATTGTTACTAAGTACAATAATTAATATTGTGTTTGTTTTCTATTTTTTTGAGTTGGGGTACGGTCCAATATAAAATATAGTCAAATAGAGAAAAATCTATTAGTATCTGTTTATGATTAGATAGTCAGAGGCTTATGGGATTAGTACGGCAATCCATTGCCGGTGACATCTCTCAGATCGGGGATATTTAACGCCTTAATGGCTGGTTTTATTTATTTGACATAATATGACATCGCCTATATGGTCCGTCTTTAGGTGACAGATGATTACCGCCTATATGGCGGTTTATGGACAAATAATAACACCGCCTTTATGGCTGGTTTGACTTAAATGAGTAACACTGACAATTTCCATATTATAATAAAATGAGATTTCTATATTTAAAATATTAAAGGTGGATCCCCTAACCCCAACATTTTATTTTTATTATAGGGAAGTGATGAAGCATAATATTCATTTATAATTGATTTTCTTTATATTATGTTTAATACTTTAGTTTGTTTATTGAATCTTAAGCTTAATACTTCTTGTTAACTGGCCATTAATAAGATTGATGTGGTAAACTTAAAATGAACTTGGAAAAATGATTTTAGGTTTCAGCCTAAGATTCAATAGCTCATGATATCACCTTGGGGCATGGTGACCCTTAGGTAGATTTCCTTCTAGGATAGATATATACCTGTCGGGCGGGGTAGCCACAATTGGAACTTGAACTTAATGAATTTAGGTAACTTGGTTAACATAGACATATGATTAATTGGGTTATACTGGGTGTTTGCATCTGACAATCGGAAGAGGCTTTTGAATATCTTCGTGTTCCAGGTTAGCAAACTGATTTATTGAATCCCACAAAAAATAATAATAAAAAAGAGATAAAAGAACGAAAATGTGAACCCCATAAAAACCTACTCCACTTTTTGAATTGTTTAGTATCCAAGAGTATCATGAACCCCATGAGTACTTTTGCGACAAACGGCAACTCAAATTTTGAGTATGCAAAGCAACTTGAGTTGGTGAAATTAGTGAGTAACCAGGGACTCGCATCTCAAAAGTGAAGCCTTTCCGTCAATAGACAATTTGACTACTTAAGGAAGTTATAGATAAAGATAAGCCAAACATAAGATAATTTTTAGAAAATTCTAAAATTTTGTTGATTCTTAACTAGGTATTAGCTTATCTAGACGAATGAGATGATAAAATAAATTAGAGTGTTAGCACTAGGCTACACCAGTATAAACCAATTCGGGTTTCACGTAAATTCTTTATGAAATAATCATACACACACATGGATAAGCATTTGAAAGGTGAAAAATTTCTTGGAGTTGAATTTTTTATTTGGACAATGCTCATACTTTGAAAAGAGTCGAGATTTCAAGAAGAAAAACTTTTGAAAACATGCGAGTTGGAAAGCAAAGTTGATGATTTAAGAACCCCAAAGGGCAACCTAGATAAAAGTGAGACGAAACCTGACGACATTCCCGTCGAAAAGTGTCATGACTCCTATAAACTGAAGAAATGGTAGGCAATTAAGGAACATTTGCACACATGCATACATAAAAATAACATTTCTTTTCAGTAAATTGAACAAAGTAAGTAGATAAGAACTTTGGAGAAATGGGGTATATAGCGAGAGCCTCCAAAACATGGAAGATCCAAAATCAGAAAACAGAGGGTGAAGCCTACTTTAAAAGAGAATACTAGAAATGAAGCATGTCTACAAAAAAATTGGGGGTGAAGCCTATATAAAAGAGAATATTGGGGGCGAAGCCTGCCTAAAATGGAATATCAGAAGAGCCTCCAAAACATGGAAGATCCAAAATCAGAAAATAGAGGGCGAAGCCTACTTGAAAAGAGAATACTAGAAATGAAGCCTGTCTATAAAAAAACTTGGGGCGTAGCCCATATAAAAGAGAATACTGGGGGCGAAGCCCGCCTAAAATGGAATATCAGAAGCATCACAAGACAACTCCAGAATGAATCTGGGAATAAAGAAGAGATAACTCTAGAATGAATCTAGGAACGAATGAGAGTCAACTTCAGAATAAATCCGGGAACGAATAAGAGACAACTCGAGAATGAATCCAGGAACAAAAGAGAGTCAACTCCGGAATGAATCCATGAACGAAGAAGAGGCAACTCCAGAAATGGAGTAGAGCCTCGGGAATAAGGTCAAAAAAGCGGATGGATCAAAATGCCAAATACGGATGGAACAAAAGGCCATCAAACGGATCAAAATACTAGAAGTGGATGGAATAAAAGACCATCAAATAGATCGAAATGCCAAAAGCATATGGAACAAAAAACCATCAAATGAATCAACATACCACTCAAATCGATCGAAATATCATCATCAAAAGAATCCAGATGGACCGAAATGCCATCATCCGAAAGAAGGATTTCTGAGTAGATCAAAATACCGCTCAAAGTCAATAACATCTCAGTTGGATCAAAACACTATCATCAGAAAAAGCAGATCGCTCCGAGAATGAGGCGCAGACCTCCGGAATGGGTAATGAATCCTTGAGAATGAAGATCAAATCGAATGGATAGAGGCACTTAGGGAACGAAGCCTCAGAAATAGGGAATGAATCATCGACTGATCAAAATGTTAGATGGTGGGCCCATTTACCAACAAACAGATTGCAAGAAAACAGACAAGTCTGATGATGCTAGACAAGCCAAGTAATTGAAAATGCATGCATGACTGAAACTTGTCATTGTCACACACTGCACAGGCTTACCAATGTGGGAGCGACTATAGACATTGTAGTTTTATGCATAGCCCGAAGATAAGTCTCATATAGGGGCACCGACTGAAAGTTTGGAAAGTTACAAGGATGAATGCCGGAAGGGAAGGGAAATCCAAAGAATTCAGAAAAACCAACCAAACCCAGGCCGCACATCACCTATGTCCGGCCAGACTTCTCCCAGATACAAACATCTAGGGGTGTTCACGGGTCGGGTCGGGTTGGGTTTTTTGAAATTTTATGAGACCCGATCGGGTCGGGTCATGAGAAGTTCGGGTCGCGGGTCGGGTCACGGGAAGGTGAAACCTGATCGGGTTCGGGTCGGGTCGTCGGGTTGGCATAATTTTTTTTAATGAATTAATTATTTTGAAATACAAATATTTGTTATTTTATGTCTAAAAAATTATCATAAATATAAAGTTTTAATACAACAAAAATAATAAACAAATGAAATAAAAGTGAAAACTTTAAAAATAATAATATTAATAACATTTAAGTAGTTGTAAACTTCACATCTAAAATCTCACAATTAGACTTATAATATTAATAACTTGTAAACAATATTTAAAAAGTTACATGACAAAGATACTATACTAATAATCTGAAATTTTAAACCAAATCCCTTTTAATTTAAGCAAGAGTTGGTCCTTTAAGATTTAATATGTATTCATTCATTCATTCAAAAATGGGTGCATGTCTCTGACTCTTTTGATATATCATGCAAATGCAATGCAACGCAACAAATAAAGCAATAAATATTTGCATCAAAAGCTTCCTGGGTTTTGTAAAAGAGAAGCAGTTTCTCTCAAAGAAAGCTGAAGAAGAATGAGAGCTTGTCAGTCTCAGTTTTTTTTAAGAAGTAATTTAAATCAATTTTTTAATTAAATATTTAATTATTAAGTAATTAGTAAATGCATAAAAATAATAATAAAATTTTTAGAAAATTATAAAAATTTTAGAAAAATAATATAAATACTATAGGGTCGGGTCGGGTTGGGTTTTAGTATCAAACCCGTTGCCCAACCCGAAAATTTCGGGTCGGATTGAAAATTTACAAATTATCGGGTCGGGTCACGGGTTGACCCGACCATATGAACACCCCTAATATTAATAATAAAAACGTTTCCTTTGAATCCTATTAAAAAAGAAAAGCAAATTGTTATATAAAAAGCTTCGCGCAACTTCCGGTGGCATTCTCTATGTTGTTTCACTTTCAGTTGAAAAGAAAAAAATAATGGGAGAACTGTGAGGAGCCTGTTGTTAGACCTAGTGGCCAGGGAATATCTTATATGTATTCTGTGCGCACAACCATGGAAATAAAATCATACCAGAACCAGGCGGAGTTGCTGCTAAAGGAATATATATTAGTAGATCCATTTTTCCCATACACTTCAATCGTTGGTAGCATTTTTGCTTGCACGATGGTCTATGATCTTACCCATTTGATTAGTGCTGTTCATTTCAAAAAGTTATTCCAGTTTCTCTAATATGCAGCGGGTGGAGTGGAGTAACAGGGCCATATCAACCATCCATGCCATTTTCATTACAGCCATGTCCATATCAACCATCCATGCCATTTTCATTACAGCCATGTCTTTGTACTTCGTGTTTTGGTCAAATCTCTTTTTGGACAACCAACTTGCTGGCCTTATTACATTTCGTAGTTCTTTTCTCTCTACTTTCACGTTGGGGATAATGGAGGAGGATCTCGGGGATTCAGATCGTTCCCAGCTATGGAAGAAATAGCCATTCTCTCATTCTCCTTTGTGTTGTCGTGTCTTATTTTAAATCAGATACTGCGTTAGAAGAAAAAGTTTGATACTTTTTCTATTAACCATATTACAAGAACAAGGAGAGTAGCCGTGCCCATAGAAGAACAAATGCTGGGTACTGGAAAGTTATTTGGTGTGGTAAGGATTTAATCAAAGTATTTAATTTGTTTAATTTGGTATAATTTGTCAATTTATGGAAATTGTAAAATTAGGGTTCATAACCCTTCCAATTTTGAGGTTTTCATATATGTATTGTAATTTGATGTATATATGATATATATTAAATTTTGGATTGATTGGATTTGATCTTGACATGTTTTGAACTAAAAATGACCAAATTACAAATCTTGGAAATTAAGGGACCTCTCGGCAATTTGGGAAAAATTGTTTTCTTGAATTTTTATTTTATTTTCATGTACAAGACATGTATAAATCATTTTGTTAGTAATTTGGAATCACATAATTATGTATTTGACAAATTATGACTAAAATGATCAAAATGCAAAGTTTATGGGCATTTCCATAATTACTGAAAAAATCTACAAAATTTTTCAGATTTATGTTTTAATGTATATTGATGTACAAATCATTTTAGTTGTGATTGGAAATTACCTAAGCTTGTTTTGAACAACATATGACTAAAATGATTAAAATGGAAAATTTTAGGGTTGTATGGTAATTTACTAAAATTATGATTTCTGGGTTAAAAATTTCGGTTTTTGAGTATTGAGTGATTAAAATAAATATGTTTATTTTAATTACCTAAGAAAAATTAAAGAAATGGGAAAATTTGATTTTCCCGCATTCCGCTACGTAACCCGGGTATTTTGCCCAAAACCCCAACAAAAATAGTATCAGAGCAGGTCTGAACTCAACACATGATATGAATATGCCTTTAAATTCAATGTTTAATTTTTTTCCTTACTTTATGCGTGCTTGTATTTATTTAATTTGATTAAATTAATATGTAACATCTTTGCGGGAAAATCCCTAATTAATAAGATTTTAAAGTAATATGTATTGGATGCATATTTCTTGGTCTGTCTTGTCAATACGGTTTATGGATATCTGTTCTATGGCTGCATACGAGAAAGTACCAAAGTAGTGAGGGTGTAGTTGATAGAAATTTATTCATACCGGATATATATATATATGATACTATATAAATTCAAGCGAAAGCGGAAATCCTGAACGTGCCAAAGTTGTCAGGACTACGTAAGTATCTTGAATTTATCATTGACAAGTTTAACCTTGGTACGCCTCCTTTTGAACGTGCCAAAGCTGTCACGACAAGAAACGACCAGGACCGGAACCTATGAGTCACTTGTGAGTGATTGACAACGAGTTGTCTACCTAATGAATATACCTAGGCGAGAACGTGTCAAAGTTGTGAGTCGAAATATATTCATGGGGTCCACCTCTGACTATGAAATTCAATTTAATCATTGAATTGCCATTTTTCGTTGGGGATTACGGTATTACGTAAAATAGTGGGAGGCACTGCTTGGTTAAAAATTCTGTATCTAACCCAGTGTGTAATATTATAAAAATTGATGCTAATGTTTCCTTTATTCTATTGTGTTAATAGTAATAAACTTCTAATCCACTGCATGCATATTATTTATATATATATATTCCGACTTTCCTTATGGTTACAGATTTCTAGAATATGTTCTAGATTAAGAGTAGGCTTGGATATTATTAGATTAGTCTAAACCATCAGGACTATTGTTCCAATTTTCTTGCAAAATCAAGATGGTTAGTGACTTAGTTACTAAGTCACATTAGGTAATCTAAATAGATATCTATTTTAGGATATAATTCTCTAAAAAGAATAGTTTCTTATGCAGTAAGAATTGACGTGAATTAGTTCATGTCTCGAGATTCTTGACTGGCATTAAAAGAATCTCATTAGGTATTTGTTTATTTGATAATGACGTTTCTTGGCTTTAGTGACCTTTAAAGGTAATATGTCTGACACAGTTTGCTAATCAATTATTTGCAATTATTGTGAATAGTTGAAGGCAAATTATAAAGCTAAAGAAAAGAGATGCGTATAGTTGTGTATAGGAAATATCGATTTTTACAATACGACAATTATATGTATTGGATATCGGATCTCCCGTCTAGCTATTTAAAATATTATTTAATGATTGTTTTGATATTTTATATCAAAACTTGTGACTATTGGATAGTTACTTGTTCTTTATAAATAATTATTACATATTTTAAAACGACTAGTAGTGTCATTGATGTAGAGATAAAGATTAAGAAAAATATTCGGTTAACTAAATAACTTAGAACATTGCTTTATGAGATTTTATCACATAAGCATTAGATGTTTATTCTGTATGGTAAAGAATGGTCTGATATAAGATCACACCACATATCCTTATCTATTTAATGAATATTGTATTCGGGAAGTGATTAAATCTCATTTAACCAATGATCGTCATTGGACCACAGATTTATTAAACTAATCCATTAGATGTATGTAGTTTCATGAATTAGAAATTGCCTTGGATAGTTTTCTTTACTTCGTAACTTAGTTAATGAGTTGTTATAACTTAGTTACGTGTTTCTAAAAGAACACATATTGAACGTCTTGAATGATTCGAGAACTTTTAATATGTTTCTGATGAAACACGAATATAATATTTTGACCGGTTCAAAGATATTCGATTTGAAGTTTTGAAACCTATATCATTAAAATTCATCATGAGTCTTTGAATTGTTCAAAGATGTTTGATATAATCAAACATATGAATTTATGGTAATTAGTTCTAAGGTTATTCAATGAATATGATTCTTACTCAATATTATTCTTCTACGATTCCATCGTGATGGAATTGGTCAATGGGAGAATTCGAATCTTATATGATTTGATTCGTTTGATATTGAGTGTTACCGAATTAGTTTCAATACTCTTGGAGATATGCTTCAGTAACTCTAATTTGTCCTTTTAATTAAGGTTCCATTAGTTTCTACAGTTACGTATATGATATGAATAGGTAGAAAATTTGAATCTTGAAAAGTTTGAGATTTGAATCTTTCTTTTGTATAATAGTTATATAATTGAAAGTACTTGCGCCTCTGTGGTACAAGCAAAAGTTTATGATTTATTCTATTTAATAGAATATTATATTTTATTTGATGGAATATCTTTTCTACGATTCCGAGTAATAAAATTATTTTATTACTTGGTTAGTAACATCGGATGTTGACCATTGTAGAAAAGACTTGATTTATTGAAGTCAAATGTGAGAGTGATAAACTATAAATGGAACTACATAATTATTAAGATGAAAATACCCTTAGACAGCTTCCATATAAGTCCAATAGGATGTCAGATTTATTTGCGAAGTATTTGATACTTAATGGTTCTACTATTTTCTTATCGAAGAAAATTATCCTATAACTTGTAGTGGGAGCGATATTTGATATTGATTTCGGAAGTTAGCATTGAATCATAGATTTAAGTTTGTTCGTAGCTTACTGCGATCAAGTTTTGAACTTGATTGAGCTTTTTTTATGAATTGTTCATAAAATGTGCAAATGGTTTGCGCATCAAAAGCACAGTGCGCTTATTAAAAGTTTGACCTTTATAGTATGACAATGAAAAAAATTATACTCAGCAATCTATTGTAGATTATGAGGAAACTTGTCTCTAGTCGCACTAATTGAAAGATTAAAGATCTGTTGGTTAATGTTGATATTAAACTATATATTTTGGCTAAAGAATGCAAAGTGGCATTCCTGAATGATTTCTTCGAATAAGAGATCCATTGTGATTTCTTTTTTTGAAGAGTTCATTCTAGAATGGCCCTAGAATTTGTATTCTGCTAAGATCATAGTTTGATATACTAGCTTATAGAGCCTATTATAGACTTAGATAAGCTTTCCTGAAATATGTATTTTCTAATTTTGATAACAGTCAGATTATCTGATTTTATCAAAGCATAGAAAATACATATATGTTAATAGGGTTAGTGTGAGCGTATAAATTTCTTTCTAATATTGTATATCTTAACGACATTATCATTATTAATGTAATAATGAGATGTTTATAAGGTAAATGGTTTACCTAAGTCTTATTTTCTCCGTGAAAGTAGTGGGAGTAGTTTTTGTTATATTTGATATAAAGTTTTATATATGATATAAAACAAGGGACTTGTAAGATACTCCCATTAGTCGTGCATTAGATATGATCTAATAAGAGACACGGCAAGACTAATTGTTTGACAGTTAGTAAAACTGTTTGACAATTAGTGTGTCTCTTGTATATAGTATTTATCTTTCGTAAATGATGATTCCTTACTCGAAAGAGAAATTGATTAGAATGTCTAAACAATCTTATGCATCATAAGATGATGACGTAATGAATAATATATTATGTACGACTAAAAGACATCAATTAAGTTTTAATTGTTACGAACTATTTTGATATGTTATACACCATAGGATGTGTCTGAAATATGTTCTTTGTTATCTTCGATATATTAAGAACGAGATTCATGGAGAATATAGTCTGCAACCACGGAGGTCTGATTAGTTTTGAGACTAATTATGATGTTAGAAGTGTTGGGTTTCTATTAGGTCCCATGGATCAAATCAAGCAATGAAACTCATGTTCGAATACTCAAAGAAGTTGTGGAATACTTACAATGATCGGTTGTGCGATGCGTTGAACAAAACCTTCAAGCTTTTCCCTCTAAGGGCTCACGGAAGTGGGCTATTTTTGCTCTCCAATTTTCGGCCATGGAAGGATCTCCAAACTCCAAGCTTTCGAATGATGATTCCATGCTCACAAGTGGGTTTCCCTATCACCTTCGCAATACCCTTAAAGCGTGCTAGCACTCCGGAAATTTTGCTGCAAAATTTCCTTATGACTTTTCCAAACTCTCGGCTAAACCAGAAAAATGAGAAGAAGAAATTGCCCCTTGGGCGTGAGAGTGAGGGAGAGGAAGATAGGAAAGTGTAAGTGTTGGTTGTTGGAAAATTGTATATCTAATACACAATTAGAAATTCAAAATTCATTTTCCAAATTTTTGCTTTCCAAAAGTCAAAAGGCATTAAAGCCAACAACCACCTCCATCACTATTCACATCACTCATGACAAGTTGTCAAATCACTCAAAGTGACTGACATCACATCAATCAAAGTGACTAATGATTTGATGCTTGATGTGACTTGTGGGACGCACTTGAATTCGAAATGCGAGTGCGCCCGCAAACACACCCGGGCTCGAGTTCGCTAATTCCAAATTGACGAATTTTCCATTGCGACGTAATAAATAATTATGCATAGAAAAATTACTATTCACATCGCTAACGAATTAATTCTAAATTAACTCGTTCGCTCGAATAAAATCTAAATTTAATTCCGCGTCGAAATTAATTTCGTTTAATATATCGAATATATTAATTTATCGATTAATTCCAAATTAATCGTTCTCTCTCTTTAATAAATATTTTATCCCAGAAAAAATATCTCTGTAATTAATCCAGATTAATTTTCTCTCTTATCTAATTAATCCAGATTAATAAAGTGCGAGTCATACGTCATCGGTGAATCTTCGGGAAGCGACCCATGAGATCCCCGGATATGTTGGCAGTAAATCCGTTCGTCGGACTATCCGAACATGTAAGTACCTAGTACTACATTTTTACCGATTTACAAGACATAGTTGGCTTCTAGCAAAGCATCATACCTATCCAATTCTCCAGAAATATTCTTACTGGAATATGTGATCTATATCAGGCGTAGTATAAGTAGTATTGCGTATTTCGATCCAGTATCGGATGTCACGTGCAAGGCCTGGGGCTGGAAAAGTGTCTGCCCCGTACGAAGCACATATCGGATCTCTGGTAACTAGTCTCTATAATCGGATAATCATGACCTAGTCATATTATCCCGATGACTGCAGTACATAAGAGAACCAGTTTCGTATCCTACATGATCATCATCTCCACTATGACTGGAGTGATACTTCCATCTCGACATCACACCCAATACACTACGATTCTCAATATACCTAGAAGAGGCGTACACAGAACCAGTTAAAGCCTTGGACGACCAAAACCAAAGTATATTGATTGTCGCAAGTATTAGCGGTGTAAGTCTCAGGTTAAGACCAAATACACCTACCCTGATTCGGACTTCCATAGACACATAGTCATACTTCCAATGGAATTCCGAGGGGTCTATCCAGAGCGAAGCTGTTTTCCGTACCATCGGTAAAACACAACTCCTACTACACTTGCATGAGTATCCTATACCCAAATATATGAGAACTATGCCGTTATGCTCCCACAACGCACAAAGTGTAATACTAGTCTATTCCGCATTATCGATGTCCAATCTCGATAATACTACGATTAGGGATATTTAATGATTAAACCTTCATGGATTGATATTGTCTCATATCATCTCAATCCGGAACTAATCATATGGACTTTCTGTCCTTTATACATCTTGGTAATCTAATTACAAATGATAGAAGAGTAATTTCCTTTGTCACATAGTTAATTTGTACGACAACACCATGATCTGTACAAATAGTGATTCTATGGGCCATAACTGTCCAACAATCTCCCATTTGGCCTATAGCCAATCACTCAAGTGTCCTACACCCGAACTATGTACGGTTCGCTCAATTTCTGCTGAGAAAATGCTTTCGTTAGCGGATTTGCATGATTGTCATCTGATGCGATTTATACGATCATCACATCGCAACGATGTATGATCCGAACGAATCAGATGAATAATTGAAGTATATATATGGATCGTTGATGAGACCATTAATTCTTTAGCCTACGCTGTAGCCTAGCTCAGCTGCTAACAGAACTATATCTAATCTAACTAGATTATTATCAATCCATAAGGCTTCTATTGCTGCCTCAGCAGCAGAAATATTCCAATTTTGTTGTTTATTCGGTAGCAGTATCTTGCTTGGAAGATTTCCAGCTCACTGTTCCATTATTCAAATTTTATAGTACCTTTGTTACGACTGATAGTCGTTTTATTCTCGGTTTGGAGACTTGCAATAGTGATCCCAGTCACTTCAAGTTCTCTATCTCCATAGTCTAAGACAACATCCTTAGATCTCTAAGATACTAAAAGATGTTCTTCACTTCAATCCAGTGACTATCACTTGGATTGGCCCGATTGTGACTCTATATGCTCAAAGCGTATGAGACACCAGGTCGCGTACATTTATTTCAATGTAAGATTTCTCGGAGATTATTAACAACTTTAAATCTATCCCAGTAGATCTTTATTCATAGAATAAAGGTTGTTTCTCCCAAGAATTTTACGGAGAATTTTCATGAAATCCAAGCTTTCACCGATTTGTTTTATGGGAATATCATTTCCAAGAAATGATATGTCATCAATATTTAGGACATTCACTATCAGTGCGCTCCCACTAACCTCCTTATATACACAAGAATCATTTACGTTTTAAATTAAATCATATACAATTATGATTACATCAAAACGATAATTCCAAGAACACTATGCTTGCTTCAATCCATCCATGGATCGAATTAACTTTCAAACCTTGTTTGCTCATTTTGGTACGACAAAACCGTCAGGATGTTGTAAACATCCTCCAAAAGGTTTCCGTTTAAGGAAAACGATTTTGATGTTCAGCTGCCATATTTCATAAATGAAACATGCAGAATCAGGAAGCATTATTCAAATGGATTTAACCATGGCAACTAGTAAAAGGTTTCGTCGTAATCGACACAATGTTGATAACAATACCTTTTCGCTACAAGCCTAGCTTAGTACGTTGGTATGTTGCCTTCCATGTATGTCTTCCTTGAAGACTGATATAGTACCAATAGGCACAATGTCTTTCGGTACATCAACTAGTGTCTAAACATAGTTGGTATACATGGAATCCATTTCGATATCATGGCACTTTGCCATAATTAGGCATTCGATACCTTGTATCACTTCCTCATACGTAGTCAGTTCGTATTCCTCAATAAGATTGACATATTTATGAGGTGAGATCAGAAACCCATACCCCAGGTTGCTTTCTGACTCACTCCGACTTATGTGGTTCTTGTGTATTCGAAGATTATTGGTATAGTTACATCATTGATGAACTATTTGTATTTCATTAAGGAGTCGGTGCCTGGAACTGTATTACTCCGATTTTCATCGAGTTTTACTTTCTTCCCATTTACCACTGCATATAGGTATTCTTTTTAGGAAATCCGTATGGCGAGCAATAATTACATTGTTCTCTTATGAGTTGTATAAGTACTATACTTTGGTTTCCCTAGTATAACCTACAATTAGGCACTTATCCGATTTGGATTTTAGTTTGGTATCATCCAAACATATGTCTAGCATAACCAAATCTTCAGGAATGAGAAAACCCGATTTCTTTCCTGTTCATATCTAATATGAAGTCTGTCAAACATATTTTTATCGAACCTTATTCAAAATAAGTTCTTGCACTGTTTATACGTATCCGTTGAAGGAAATGGTAGCTCGGAGCGACTCTTGATTAACCTTATCATGTCCAACAAGATTCGGTTTCTCTGTTCGAACACACCGTCAAACTGACGTTTTCCGGGAGGAGTCCTCATTTGAAAGAATACCATACACTTTCAAGTATATAAGAAACTTATTGCTTAAGTATTTTCATCATGGTCTAACCGTGATGTCTTTATACTTTAGCCGATCTGTTTGTCTACTTCATGTTGAAACTCTAAAAGTTTCCGATTTGTGTTTCAAAAGAAACACATATAAAACACGATGCCACATCCGTAAAGGTCACGAAATATTCATATCCACATCTAGCCTAGCTAGACATGGGCCCACTTACGTCACTATGACCAAGGGCTAACAGATCGGTGGCACTGCACTTTTACCAAGTAAAGGTGTTTTAGGCACTTTGCCTAATAAACTAGATTCGTAGATATTATTTTAATGGAATCAAATTTGTCCTAGTACCCACTCTTCGAAAGTGTGGATATACGAGTCTTGTTTAATTGTGTCCCATACAACAATGCCATAAATAAGTCTTATCTGATTAAATCAGTTTGAGCTATTTGTTCATCATGTTATACGTTTGAGATTTATTTATATTCAAAATATAAATACTGTTATTCACATCTATTATGTTTATCTCAATATCATCTTTATAAAATGAAACACTTTAGTGTTCTATGTTATAAAGGTATTCCTGCAACGGGTTAAACCCTGATATAGACATAATGTATCTAGTCAAACTAGTTACATTGCAACAGTTTCCTAATTTAAGTACACACCCGAAGGCTAGTTCCTAAACTTAGATATCTACGGTTAAAACAGCGACTCTCGTCCCATTTCTGATTCGTAGATAAATCTCAACTGAAGCCAGTATCCTACTAATCAGCAGATTCTGCACACCAGTACATATTTATGTACCACATTTAGTATCTAAAATCCAATTTTAATACTAGTTGCGAACATCTTTATGACAAACATATTTGAAGTTGGAGCTTTGCACCGTC
Source organism: Zanthoxylum bungeanum (assembly GCA_019454045.1). Classification (NCBI taxonomy): domain Eukaryota; kingdom Viridiplantae; phylum Streptophyta; class Magnoliopsida; order Sapindales; family Rutaceae; genus Zanthoxylum; species Zanthoxylum bungeanum. The sequence goes on from SKCR01042611.1 coordinate 20,257, forward strand.
TTCAATTCCTTCATGTCTGCCTTGTCCATATGGCAGTCACGCTTCCGTGTCCCCGTTTGCCACAATTTAGGTAGACATTTTGGGATATGTCCTTCATCTTCCCAGAAGATTCTAATGACTTTGCCTTTGCCCTCTTCACACTCCAGAAGCCTTTGGCCAAGCCTTGGCCTTCTAGAATGTCGAAGTAAGATGCGCATTGCGCTTCTTGCCCTATTGCAAACTTTGACTTTGTCTCCTTGAGTATAGCCATTAACTCTCCAAGAGTTTACTATTGCAATATGTACTTCTAAGATCTAAGGATAGATCTATGAAGATCCTTCAATTTCAATATCATACTATAAGGATCTAATCCTTAGTTTTGATTAAGAAATTAAGGAGTCTATTTGGCAAGCATAATGGATTAAGCACTAAAGTTATCATCACATGAATATTCCAAATATCATGTTCTACTATTTACTTAACTCCGGGCTTAGGCTTAAGATGTTATTTTATCAAATAAAGTAACTTCTTAGTTTTCAGGACTATCCTGAAGTTATTCCCAATTTGAAAATTATAGTCGTTTAAATACATTTTCACCCAGGATTATGTTTTAAACACTAATCTTTCAATTATCTTGATTCCAATAGTCCAACTATCGAATCAACGATTTTAGGTACTATTTATTATAATGATTACTATAGTCCAACTATATAATCAACTATAATTTAATTGGTTAAATTCAATTATATTGATTACTATAATCCAATTATAAAATCAACTATTAATTGAAATAGTTTGAATACAGTCCAACTGTTCATTAAAACAACGATTAATTATTAGTCCAACTAATATATTAATTTACGTATTGATGAAATATTTGAATGAGTGCGTATGGCAAGTAACTAAACGAATATTGCAAATTTAATACTTGCCTCCCACTATTTTTCGGCAAGCCTCTAACCCTCTGTGGAGTACTCGGGAAACCTTGTTTCCTAGTGGGTTAGGATCCCGTTAAATAACACACAATCTTGACTTTGGCCAACAAATTGTATGATAATTGACTAGGTAGATCTCTAAGATCAATTGGATCCCATCCAATTCCTAGATCCAGTAGGTGGACATCCAAGTCTGAAACATATATCTTATATATGCCAATATATCCAATATATTGCCTAACATTTTCCTCTGAATCAACTAAGGCTTGGCTTTGGCACAACAAACTTAGTGATCCCAGTTAAGCGGAACCCATTGACCTTAGAAAGCTTCATAATCAATGTCGATGGACAAGAAGTGATCTTGACTTTGGCCAACAAATCATAACTTGGACAAGACACCAATATGGAACAAAGCCTTCATGATTCAAACACATCATCGACGGACAAAGGTCTTGACTTTGGCCAACAAACCAATGCCAGTCTTGGATCTTGAGTAAGAATCACTCAATGGAAGGAAAAAACGCTTAATATGTTGTGAGGGTTTTTCGCGTAATTGGCAACCAATTAATTATCTTTGTTAAGGTCTCATCATCATACACCCTTAAACATGCATTCTAAACACATAATAAGGCGCATATAAATAAATATAATAATGATATGCGGATGGATATTTAACACATTGTTCCTAGAAAAAATCTCTCTATTTCCTCTCTCCCGCTAGCACAAGTATTACTTCTACCCGATTACATAACACTTCTAAAGAAACCTCATTTACATTTAAGGAATCACCCTTATTTGCCAAGAAACCAATTTAGGTCAATTAAGCCCAATTAATGTTAAAGGTCCATTAAGTCATAATTAGACTTTATGGAAATGGTTTTGGGCCCAATTGGATCCAACCAATTTAGCCTAAACCTAACTTGGTACAACCAAGCCCATTAAGCTCAATTACAACTTTTGAAGCCCAATTTCCAAAATAGGCCTAATTAATTAAATTACCAAATTCCAAATTTCATAACTTAATTAACCAAAGTGTATGCCATAATTAATTACACAAATTAACATTTCCAAAACATAAATTTGTACAATTAATTATGCTCATTATCATCAACATATGTCCAACACATTTGAATTAAAAATCAATCATTTTCTATGCATCCAAGTCACGGCAATAGTAGGGTTTTTATGTCTAATTCCGATTTCAATCCAATTAAATCTAAAATGAACATTACCAATTTGATTTCAACTCATCCAATGAATCAAAAAACAAAAATCACCATGATATTAGGGTTCATCAAGTTTCGGCCAAGCCTACATTTTGGGCAAAAAATGATCCAATCAAATTTTCATGAAATTGATCATATCCAACTTCAATTAAACATCATTCAAGCATACTCAATCAAACAATTTCATCAAATCATGCTCAAATTGATTTTACCCAATTTTACCCTAATTCAAGTTTCATGCTTAAAATGGCTCAAGATACCATTGTTGGGTTTCTATTAGGTCCCATGGATCAAATCAAGCAATGACACTCATGTGCGAATACTCAAAGAAGTTGCAGAATACTTACAATGATCGGTTGTGCGATGCATTGAACAAAACCTTCAAGCTTTTCCCTCCAAGGGCTCACGGCAGTGGGCTGTTTTTTCTCTCCAATTTTCGGCCATGGAAGGATCTCCAAGCTCCAAGATTTCGAATGATGATTCCATGCTCACAAGTGGGTTTCCCTATCACCTTCGCAAGACCCTTAAAGCGTGCTAACACTCCGGAAATTTTGCAACAAAATTTCCTTATGACTTCTCCAAACTCTCGGCTAAACCAGAAAAAAAAGAAGAAGAAATTGCCCCTTGGGCATGAGAGTGAGGGAGAGGAGGAGAGGAAAGTGTTAAGTGTTGGTTGTTGGAAAATTGTGTATCTAATACACAAATTAGAAATTCAAAATTCATTTTCCAAATTTTTGCTTTCCAAAAGTCAATAGGCATTAAAGCCAACAACCACCTCCATCACTATTCACATCACTCATGACAAGTTGTCAAATCACTCAAAGTGACTTGACATCACATCAATCAAAGTGACTAATGATTTGACGCTTGATGTGACTTGTGGGCCGCACTTGAATTCGAAATGCGAGTGCGCCCGCAAACACACCCGGGCTCGGGTTCGCTAATTCCAAATTAACGAATTTTTCGTTGCGACGTAATTAAATAATTATGCCTAGCAAAATTACTATTCACGTCGCTAACGAATTAATTCTAAATTAACTCGTTCGCCCGAATTAAATTCTAAATTTAATTCCGTGTCGAAATCCAATTTCGTTTAATATATCGAATATATTAATTTATCGATTAATTCCAAATTAATCGTTCTCTCTCTTTAATAAATATTTTATCCCAGATAAAATATCTCCGTTATTAATCTTAGATTAATTTTCTCTCTCATCTAATTAATCCAAGATTAATAAAGTGCGAGTCATACGTCATCAGTGAATATTCGGGAAGCGACCCAAGAGATCCCCGTATATGTTGGCAGTAAATCTGGTCGTCGGACTATCCGAACATGTAAGTATCTTGTACTACGTTTTTACCGATTTACAAGACATGGTTGGCTTCTAGCAAAGCATCATTCCTACCCAATTCTCCAGAAATATTCTTACTGGAATATGTGATCTATATCAGACGTAGTATACGTAGTATTGCGTATTTCGATCCAGTATCGGATGTCACGTGAAAGGCCTGGGGCTGGAAATGTGTCCGCCCCGTACGAAGCACATATAAGATCTCTGGTAACTACTCTCTATAATCAGATAATCATGACCCAGTCATATTATCCCGATGACTACAGTACATAAGAGAACCAGTTTCGTATCCTATGTGATCATCATCTCCACTATGACTGGAGTGATACTTCCATCTCGACATCACACCCAATACACTACGATTCTCAATATACCCAGAAGAGGCGTACACAGAACCGGTTAAAGCCCTGGACGACCAAAACCAAAGTATATTGATTGTCGCAAGTATTAGCGGTGTAAGTCTCAGGTTAAGACCAAATACACCTACCCTGATTCGGACTTCCATAGACACATAGTCATACTACCAATGGAATTCCGATGGGTCTATCTAGAGCGAAGCTGTTTTCCGTACCATCGGTAAAACACAACCTCCTACTACACTTGCATGAGTATCCTATACCCAAATATATGAGAACTATGTGTTGGTTATTATCTATTTCCCAAGATCAAACAAGACATGAAATACATGTGTGAATACATCAACGGAGGTAGCGGAATACTCACATCGATCGGTTGAGTCGATTTGGAGACGAATCAAGGCCAAAAAGCCACTGCCATAGGCGCACAAATGATGCAGTTCACTGCCTCCAAAAACAGAATTTTATGCTGAGAAACGGAGCTCCAAGCTTCGTCAAACGGATCCCGGCTCATGGGTGAACCTCCCTACCACCTTCGCAAGTCTCGTAGTGTGCTAGCACTTGCGGTTTTTGCCACAAAAAACCCAACTCTTGGCTTCCCTTTGCTCACGTTTTTCTTGATGAAAAACCAGTAAGTTTTGCCCCATTTTGGGCGTGAAAGTGAAGGAGAGAATGAGAGAGAAAATGTGTTGTTAACTTAATAAAATGTAAAGCAAAAATTGATTATATATATTTTCCAAAAATAGATAATCAATTTTCATTTAACTTTATCAAATAAATCAAATGAATATTGGAGCCAAATCCATAAAGTTTTCCCTCCAAAATGCTTTTACACTTTATGTCAAGTCCATCACCATTCACATCAAGTCACTTTAATAAAGTGACATGTTGTCAAGTCACATCACTCAAAGTGACAAGTGATTTGACGCTTGATGCGACTAATGATTTGACGCTTGATGCGACTTGCGATGCCGCACTCGAATTCGAAATACGAATGTGCTCGCAATCACACTCGGGCTCGGGTTCGTTAATTCCAAATTAACGATTTTTCCGTCGCGTCGTAATTAAATGATTACGCCTAGCGAATTCACTATTCACGTCGCTAACGAATTAATTCTAAATTAATTCGTTCGCCCGAATTAAAATCTAATTTTAATTCCACGTCGAAATCTAATTTCGTTTAATATATCGAATATATTAATTTAATCGATTAATTCCAAATTAATCGTTATCTCTCTCTAGACGATATTTTATCCTAGATAAAATATCTCTGTAATTAATCGTAGATTAATTTTCTCTCTCTTCTATATAATCCCAGATTATTTAAGAGTGCGAGTTATGCGTCATCGGTGGATTATCGGGAAGCGACCCATGAGATCCCCGGATAAGTTGGCAGTAAATACGGTCGTCGGTGTATCCGAATCACGTACGTACCAAGTACTACGTTCTACCGATTTACGAGACAAGGTCGACTCCTAGCAAAGCACCAAGTCTACCCAATTCTCCGGACATATCCATATAGAATATACAAGGATCTATATCAAGCGTAGTATACCAATTGTATTGTGCATATCGGCCCAGTATCGGATAGTCACGTGCTAGGGCTGGGGCTGGATAAGTGTCTGCCCCGTCCGAAACACATATCGGATGTCTGGTAACATAGTCTCTATAATCGGATATTCATGACCTGGTCACAATATCCCGATTGGATGCGCATCACTCAAGAGCACTAGTACCGTATCCTGCGTGACATCATCTCCACTATGACTGAAGTGATACTTCCATCTTGACATCACACCCAATACACTACGACTCTCTGATAAACCCAGAAGTGGTGTACGCAGAACCGGTTAAAGCCGTGTACCACCAAGACCAAAGTCTATCGATTATCGTAAGTATTAGTGATGTAAGTCTCAGGTTAAGACTATACACACCTACCTTGAATTCGGCCTCCCATAGACACATAGTCATAATACCAATGGGATTCCGAGGGGTCTATCCAGAGCGAAGCTGTTCCCGTACCATCGGTGAAACACGACCTCCTATCGCACTTCCATAAGTATCCGATACTTATATATATGAGAACTATGCCGTTGTGCCCTCACAACGCACACAAGTGCAATACTAGCCTATTCCGCATTATCGATGTCCAGTCTCGATAATACTCCGGCTAGGGATATTTAATGATTAAACCTTCGGGGACTGATACTGTCTCATATCATTCTCAATCCAGGAACTAATCATAAGGACCTCTCTTCATTTATATATCTATGGTGATCTAATCACAAATGATGAGAGTGCAATTTCCTTGTCACATAGTTAATTTGTTACAACAACACAATGATCTGTACAAATAGTGACGCTATGGGTCATTTTGTCCAACACTATGTTGTTATGCTCCAACAACGCGCACAAGTGTAATACTAATCTATTCCGCATTATCGATGTCCAATCTCGATAATACTACGACTAGGGATATTTAATGATTAAACCTTCGTGGATTGATACTGTCTCATATCATCTCAATCCGGAACTAATCATATGGACCTTCTATCATTTATACATCTTGGTAATCTAATTACAAATAATAGAAGAGCAATTTCCTTGTCACATAGTTAATTTGTACAACAACACCATGATCTGTACAAATAGTGATGCTATCGGCCATAACTGTCCAACAAGAAGGTCTACGTCATATAGAGTCAGAAAAGATACAGTGGGAGTGTCACGAATGATTCTACTGTGTAAGTAGAATTAATTGTAACTTATGAAGTATTGATTTATGAAGTTACAAAGTGACCTTATAAATTAGAAGTTTTTATATTGGTGTTGTGCTTGCGGTTGTCTGCGTAGTATTTTGGACTTGATCCTTAAATACTTGGACAATTTTGTAGTTATAGCACAATATTGATATAACATCTGAGTCATATTGATGTATAACTCAGGTTATACAAAAATATGAATGATGATGTTTAAAGGAAAGGTTTTGGGTTTGTTGGACAAACTCAATATGTTATAGCGGGCCTACTTGTTGTTGCCTACCTCTTGAGTGATAGGTCAGCTTTTGAGGACTATGCGTATGTAATACATATTAAGATGTGTATATGATACCGTGGATTAGAACTAGAGCAAATGAGAGAAATGTTTAGGGTTGGTGCTCGGAATGCCAATCCGGACCGTATTTATGTCTGATTCATGAATAAAAATAATTCATTTTTCCATAATATTTCTTATTTATGGTAGTATTTCTTGCTTGTATATACATAATCGATCTAATTACGATTAGATTGAAACTAAATATTATTTAGTGATATTTATATATTAGACAAAGATCATATAATATATTTTGTAGTGCGCGGTTACAAAGTAGTTTGTAATTCACATTGGGAAATGACAGTACTAAAAGTATATTATCAAATAAAGTTCCTGGTCAAGATTTACTAACACAGGTCGGTTAGTAAAATCAACTGAGACCAGTATACATCGTTTATCGAGACTTGGTCCGATGGTTTATCCCAATGAACCATGAGTCTGGGGAGACTCGTATAGACGTGTAGGTGTTTATATTAGATAAACACTGAACGACTCACCGAAGATTTACTAATATATAGTACACCAATGTCAATAGGAATCTTCTCGAGTAGAGTGAGCATAGTGGTCATTCGACTTGAGATACCACTGTGGATGTATGAGGTATCCTCCACACTTTGATGGTAGTCACATCACCGATCCATTTAGATCAAGCCTCTGCCTGTTCGTTGGGTGTGGATTGTGCCTCAGGATATCCTGTGCGTATCAAGATATGATCCATCAGTTCTGTGTACAGAGCATATGTATTCAATGTGCAATTGGCAATCTGTTAAATCCATGGGCCTGTGGTACACTTTAGAAGTGAGTTCTAAGTGTTATTAAGAGATTTGTAATAGAATTGTCGACGAGATTATACCTATAGAGATTTGACGTTATTATCTATATCTCTGGGATAATCCGGATACCTGTGGCGGAGGGATTATACGTATGCGATGACCTCGACCTGTATGGTTCATAGAGTTTATCTGTGTTCGTCATTATTTAGGGGTGGGTGGATTATGGACACGAAATTGAATTTTGTGACGGATATGACTGAACCTAGAGAGTGTCACTAATGAAACATACTCGTAGAGCGTTGTGCAACTATTATGAATAATACTGATTATTTATAAGTAGTTTAACGGTTAAACGAAAATACATCCAATTGGGATCTTTTGGTCTTTTTTTAAATATCAAATTGTGATATTTGATATTTATAATTAATATATGTATTTTGATTATTTAATGTAAATATAATACATATTTAAGATATTTAAATTTTAAATAATTAAATTAATTAAATAATAAATATCTTTTTTACTTTATTAAAGTAAGATGGCTTACTTTAATTGGTTGGAATGTCAATTTTTAATTGGTATAAATGGCTTGTTTTAATTAGTATAAGTGTTGTATACATTAAATGGTTAATGGATAAATACAACACTTTTATTAAAGCTTTTTCCAATTTAATTAATTAAATAAGAAAATTGAAAAAATGCTTGATATTTTTTCCTAGGGGTTTCGGCCACTACATGAAAAATATATAAGCTTTGTTTTTCATTTTTGTTTTCATAATCCAAGAACCCTAAAATAAAATACAAAGAGAGTTTGAGAGAAAAGGACAAAGAAAGCAAAAGAAAGCTTAGATTTTTGGAAAATTAGTAAGTTTTTTCTTACTTTCTTCTTTATGAAAAATATTTCTATGACTCTAGGCTTCAATATGCGTAGCTTAGATCTTTCTCTACTCTTTTGTGTTTGTATTTTGAGTGTTGGGAACTTGGTAGAAAGATGGAAGCATGTATGTTATAAAGATTGCTTGAAATTAGTTCTTAAGCACTCTTTTAGCCATTTGATGGTGTTGTTGCCATTCTAGAGTTACTTACCCACTTATAAATGACCTAGAATTGTTCTTGAGTTGTTTCATGGTGGTGAGACTTGTTTGGTCTGGTAAGGATTGAATTAAAGTATTGAATTTGTTTAATTTGGTGTAATTTGTCAATTTGTGAAAATTATAAAATTAGGGTTCATAACCCTTTCCAAATTTGGGGGTTTTCATATATGTGTTTTAATTTGATGTATATATGATGTATATTAAATTTGAGATTTATTGGATTTGATTTTGACATGTTTTGAACTAAAAAAGACCAAATTACAAATCCTGGAAAAATAAGGGACCTCTTGATAATTTGGGAAAAAAATATTTTCTTGAATTGTAATTTGTATTTTCATGTATAAGACATGTATAAATCATTTTGGTAGTGATTTGGAATAACCTAATTATGTACTTGACAAATTATGACTGAAATGATCAAAATGCAAAGTTTATGGGCATTTCCGTAATTACTGAAAAATCTTGAAAAAATTTTATATTTCTTTTTTAATGTATATTTGATTTACAAATAATTTTGGTTGTGATTGGAAATCACCTAAGCTTGTTTTGAACAACTTATGACTAAAATAATTAAAATAAAAAGTTTTGGGGTTATATGGTAATTTACTTAAATTATGATTTATTGGGTTAAAAATTTTTGTTTTTGAGTATTGAGTGATTAAAATAAATAAGTTTATTTTATTTACCCAATAAAAATTAAAGAAATGGGAAAATTTGATTTTCCCGCATTCCGCTGCGTAACCCGGATATTTTGCCCAAAACCCCAACACAATCAACCTTTTTTCTCTATCTCTATAGAGTTTTATGCCAATATATAGAAGGCCTCTCCCAAGTCTTTCATGGAGAAGTTATTACAAAGATATGCCTCAACGCCCTGTATCATCCTAAGATCATTCTCAATGATTAGGATATCATCAACATATAGTACCAAGAACACTACCATACTCCCATTGGCCTTCTGATAAACACAAGGTTCCTCTTTATTTTTGCGAAAATCATACAATCTGATTACCTTATCAAAATGAAGATTTCAACTTCGTGATGCTTGTTTAAATCCATAAAGAAACCTTTTAAGCTTACATATCATGCCTAAATTTTGGCTGGAAACAAAACCATTTGGTTGTTCCATATAGATTTCTTCATTAAAAAGAGATTTTGACATCTATTTGCTAAATATCATAATCATAGTAAGCAGAAATAGCCAACAAAATCCTAATAGACTTTAGCATCGCTACTAGTGAAAATGTTTCATCATAGCCCACACATGGCCTCTGAGTATAACCTTTAGCAACCATTCAAGCCCTAAAGGTGTCAACCTTCCCATCAGGCCCTCGCTTCCTTTTGTAAACCCATTTACAACCAACAGGAACAATTCCATCGGGAACCGGAACCAAGTTCCAAACTTGATTCTCATGCATGGAGTCTAATTCGAGTTTCATAGCTTTCTTCTACTTTGTGGAGTCAATGTCTAACAATGCTTCTCTATAGGTACATGGATCAGTCTCCTTTGTAAGGAGTACATTGAGACTCTTGTCTTGTATCAAATATAAGAGATCAGGAGTTCTCGATATCCTAGTAGACTTACGGAGAAATGATGTAGAAGGTTCTGCATATACCTGAATTTTTGGTTCCTCTGTCGGTCTGTCCTCTACATGTTGAACTTCATCAAGCTCTACCCTCATATGATTACCACCTTCCACCAAGAATTATTCCTCAAGAAATCTGGCAAATTGAGATATGAACACTTTTCGATGCTTAGGATCATAGAATTGATATCCTTTTTAGAATTCGAATGATATCCAACAAACCTAACCTTTTGTCCTCGAGACAAAAGTTTATCATGTTGTGTCACTTAGACGTACACAGAATAGCCCCAAACTCTAACATATTTAAGGTTCGATTTTCTATTAATCCATATCTCATATGGAGTTATAGAAATAGCTTTAGAGGAACCATGTTCAGTAGATGCGTAGCGGTTAGAAGAGCATAGCCCCATAAAAAGTAAGGCAGATCTGTAAAACCTAACATAGATCAAACCATATCCAATAAAGTCTGATTTCTCCTTTCGGATACTCTATTGTGATGTCGAGTACCCAGAGAAGTATATTGAGCGAGAATCTCATTCTCTTTAAGATACTTTGTGAACTCGCTACTCATATATTCACCACCTCGATTCGATCTAAAGAATTTGATAAATTTACCAGTCTGTTTTTCAACTTCATTTTGGAATTCCTTAAACCTTTCAAATGTTTATGATTTATGTTTCATCAGATAAACATAACTAAACTGTAACATATCATCAGTAAAGGTTACGAAGTATGAATAGCCACTATAAGTAGTATGACTTATAGGACACATACATCACTATGTAAGAGTTCTAAAAGGTCATTGGCCTAATGTCCAACACCGGTAAATGAGGCTTAGTCATTTTACCCTGAATACAAGATTCACAGGTTGGATAATATTGTATGGTTAGATTCTCAATCGGACCATTATTTACCGATTGGTTTAGGTGTCGTACTCATATATGTCATAGCCTCATATGCCATAAACATCCTCTTTTATATGGTAAAGACGTAACAGATCTTAGAATGATTAGTAATGATACTGTTGCAAAAGCGTCGCAACTGACATTGAGTTGTATCATGACGTTGTCATTCTTAGACAGTTCCTGGTCAAGATTTATACTACTTGGTCAGTAAAGTAAACCTGTTGAGACTGGTACATGTCATATATTGAAATCTTGGATTCTAATGGTTTCTCAATGAACCATGAGTCTTGGAGACTCATATAGACGTGTCGGTGTTTATAGCAGATAAACATTGAACGACTCACCGAAGATTCTTAATGGATGGTACACCAACGTCAATAAGAATCTTCTCGGGTTGAGTGAGCATAATGATTCTTTGACTTAAGATACCACTGTGAATATATGAGTTATCCTCCAAACTTAGATGGTAGTCACGTCATCGATCTATTTAGATCAGACCTCCGTCTGTTCGTTGGGTATGGACTGATGCTCAGGATATCCTGTGTGTATTAAAAAATGATCTGTCAGTTCTATGTACAGAGCATAGGTATTTAATATGGAATTAGCAATCTGTTAAATCCATGGGCCCGTGGTACACCGTAGAAATTAGTTCTAAGTTTTATTAAGAGATTGTTAATAGAAACGTCGACGTTTATATCTATATCTCTGGAATAATCTGGATACCTATGACGGATGGATTATACATATGCAATCACCTCGACCTGTATGGTTCAGCGAGTGATCCGTGTTTGTCATAATTTATGGGTGGGTAGATTATGAACACGAAATTGGATTTTGTGATGGATATACCTGAACCTAGAGAGTCTCGCTAATGAAATATACTCGTAGAGCGCTATGGAAACTTTTATGAATAGTACTAATTATTTATAAGTAATTTAACGGTTAAACGAAAAATACATGCAAATGGACCTAATGGTCATTTCCTAATTAATGTGTATTTGTATTTAATATTTGGTATTATTAAATACACATTAATTAATTGTAAAATTATGATATTTGACATATATCATTAATATATGTATTTGAGATATTTAATGTAAATGTAATATAAATATTTAAGATATTTGTATTTAATTATTTAATTATTAAATAATTGAATTAATTAAAATAATAAATATCTTTATCATGATTAATGTTAGGAAATGGCATATTTGGTTGGTTCACTTGTAAGGTTTACTTTATGATAAAAGTTATCATTTGAAACAAGTAAACTAAAAAGAATTTTCCATTTAATGTTTTGAAATAAAAATTGAAAAATATCTTGTTATTTTTCTCTCTCTCATTCTCGGCCCATGAGGAAAAATATATAAGTGTTTTTGATTTATTTTTTTCATAATTACAAGTTACAAAAAAATCAATTACAAAGAAAGTTGAGAGCAAAGTTGAAGAACAAGAAGAAAAGCTTGAAAAATACTTACATTTTGTAAGTTTTTCTTAAACTTTTCAACTAAGAAATTGTTTCTAATATTCTTAACTTCAACATGTGATGCTAGGATTTTGTCTCTACTTTTTTAGTTTGTAATTAAATGGTTGAAATTTGTTTTGAAAGGTGCTTGCATGTTTGATGAACAAAGAAAACTTGAAATTAGTTCCTAAGCTTTCTTTTGATTATTTGATAATCATGTTGTCATTCTAGAGTTTTTAGGCCACCCATTGATGACCTATAATTTTTCTTGTATTGTTTCATTGTGGTGAGACTTGATTAGTGTTGTGAAGATTGATTTAAAGTATTGAATTTGATTAATTTGGTGTAATTTGTCAATTTGAAGAAATTGTAAAATTAGGATTCTTAACCCTTTTCAAATTTGAGGCTTTTCATATATGTGAGGTATATTGATGTATATATGATGTATATTAATTTTGGGATTGATTGAATTTGATCTTGACTTGTTTTGAACAAGATTGGACTAAATTTCAAATCGTGGAAACTTTTGGGCTGTTTCGGCAATTGTGGAAATTTTTTGGATTTGTGTCGCAATTTGTATTTTCATGTATTAGACATGTATAAATTATTTTGGGATTGATTTGGAATCACTTAAATATGTATTTTACAATTTGAGGACCAAAATGTACAAAATACAAAGTATTGGAGTCAATTCGGTAATTAACAAGAAATCTGATTTTTGGGTAAAAATTTCAGTTTTTAAGTATTGAGTAATTAAAATAAATATGTTTATTTTAATTTCCCAAGAAAAATTATTGAAATCGGAAAAATTTATTTTTCCACGTTCCGCTGCGTTTACCCGGGTATTCCCTTAAAACCCCATCAAAATGGTACCAGAGCGAGTCTGATTCTGAACACTTGATATGATTATGCCTTTAAATTCAATGTTTAATTTAATCTTTACTTTATGCATGCATGTGTTTATTTAATTTGATTAAATAAATTAAAAGCATATTTTACGGAAAAATCCCTATTTGAAAATAAGGTTTTATATTTAATATGTATATGATGCATATTATTTGGTCCATCTTGTCAATACCGCTTATGGATAAATTATCTATGACTATATCCGAGAACGTGCCAAAGCTGTGAGGATATGGTCAGTAGGAATTTATCTGTACTGGATATATTTTGATATTAGGTGAATTCAAGCGAAAGCGAAATCCTGAACGTGCCAAAGTTGTCAGGGTTACGCAAGTATCTTGAATTTATCATTGACAAGTTTAACCTTGGTACGCCTCCTTGTGAACGTGCCAAAGCTGTCACAACGAGAAACGACCAGGACCGAAAACCCAAGAGTCACTGGTGAGTGATCGATAATGAGTTGTCTACCTAATGAATATACGTAGGCGAGAACGTGCCAAAGCTATGAGCTGAAATATATTCATGGGGTTCACCTTTCACTATAATTTTATGATTTGATTATCGCATGTTTTGTATTCTTTCTAAAGATTACAGTTTTGCATGAAATAGTGGAAGGAGCGTTTTTAGATTAAAAATCCATGATCTATTTAATGCTTTTGATATGATATGAAACTGTATAATCTGCTGATTGTTTATTTGCTATCTATTTGATAGATTTGCGATGGCGGCACCTATGGCCAACCCATTTGCTCGTATGCTTGATACGAATAAGCTTAAGGGCGCTAAGAATTTTACCGAGTGGGATATGGATTTGAGGATCATCCTCGGATCTGAAAAGTTGGGATACATTTTAAAAGGTCCAGTACCGCTTGCTATATCTCCAGATGCATCACCTGAAGAAGTTGAGACTTTCCGCATATGGAAAGATGATGATTTAAGAGTTAAATAATATATACTTAGTTCTCTTTCTTCTGAGCTCAAGAAGCAATACTTTGAGATGCATGATGTTTATACCATGATGACACTACTTCGTGAATCATTCATGAACCAAGAATAGGTCGTGGTTCATAGAGTTACAATGGAACTGTTCCATTCTAAACTTGATGAGGGACAGGCTGTGAGTCCACATGTGCTTTATTTGATCGATTTGATCGAGAAACTGAGGCACAATAACTTCCCTCTCAATGAAACTCTATGACGGAGTGTCATACTTGGTTGGCTCCCGGCGTCGTACCGCCAGTTTGTCATGTACTTCAAAATGAATGGGATTCACTGCTCTTACCGTGAGTTGCATATGATGCTTCTCACAGCGGAGTAAGATTTAAAGAAGGGAGTTATGACTCGCCTTCCGAAACCCACTTCACTTTCCGCTTCTTCCCAATCCAAGTCGAATGGGAAGAAGACAAAGGGACATAAGAAGAAAGGTTTCAATGTTCCTCCACAGGCTAAGGTAGCGAAGCCCAAGAGAGTTTCTGAAGACAAATGCCATCACTGCCAGAAAGTCGGACACTGGAAAAGAAACTATCTGGTCTACCTCGCGCAGATAAGGAAGGAAATAACATCGACATCAGGTACTTTTATTTTTCCTATTATTGATATCTCATTGGCTTGTGAAACTATGACATCTAATTGGATTTTAGATTATGCTTGTCCTATTCACATTTGCAATACGTTATAGGAGCTGATGGAAAGTAAACAGTTGAAATTTGGGGAGATACAGTTGCGATTCGGGAGTGGCGACTCTCTAGATGTGGTTGTAGTGGGCTTATGCGAGATTCCCTTATCCAGTTTGAGACTTTTATTGCATGACTGTTTTTTTTATTATGTCGCTTTTTGTATTAGATACTGAAGGATATAATGTAAATATTAAGAATCGTTCTTTGTATTTATATGATAGAAATAATATTCAGATCCTTAGTTGTCCAAATGAGCATGGTCATTATATATTGCATTCCTCACAAGATATCTTTAATACTGGAATTAATAAACGTAAACAATCTGATATAAATAATACTGAACTATGGCACATGAGGTTGGTTCATATAGGCGTGAAATGCCTGAGCAAGTTGGTTAAGAATGGTTTGATACATGATCTCACCATTGAACCTTATCCAACTTGTGAATCTTGCATTCGAAGTAAAATGACCAAAGCCTCATTTTCGGGTATTGGATACCGTGCCACTGACTTATTAGAACTTATATATTTTGATGTATGTGGTCTTATGAGTTAGACTGCACACAATGGTTTTTCTTACTTCATCACTTTTACCGATGATTTGTCACGGTACAGTTATGTTTATCTTATGAAATATAAATCGGAAACCTTTGAAAATTTCAAAGAATTTTGAAATGAAGTAGAAAAATAGACTGGTCAATATATTAAATTACTTTGATCTGATCGGGGCAGTGAATATATGACTGGAGAGTTCACTGATTATTTAAAAGAGAATGGAATTCTCTCTCAATATACTCCTCTAGGTACTCCACAACATAATGGAGTGTCAGAGAAGAGAAATCGGAAATTATTGGATATGGTCTGATCGATGTTGAGCTATACAGATTTGCCATATTACTTATGGGGTTATTGTAGACACTGCATTTTTGCATGAAGCCCGATGATGAGCCTCGTATGGAGGCACTACCGGAAAATTTACGGAAGTCGCGGGAAACGAATGCCGGAAGGAAGGAAAACCCCCCAAAATTAGCACCTCACTAGCTAGCCTTGGATACGCTCAGTCATTTTCTATTTTAAACCTTAGCCTCGGCCCAAAACCCCTGCAACCCATGAAAGCCCACACAATCCATCCACTCGCCCAAAGCCTATCTTGTTGGTAATTATCTTGGTCCCAAGATCATCAAACAAGCATGATAAAGTGTGAAATACATATCAAAGAAGTTGCGGAATACTTACATTGATCGGTTGTGCGACGAAACGACGAACAAAATCATTTTTCCCTTTGAAATTCGGACTTGGCAGTGAGCAGTCCACTGGTTCAAGTTTTCAGATTTTGCTTCATCATTTGAGCTTCAAATCTTCGTCGTTTGATTCCCGGCTCGTGGGTAAGTTTCCCTATCACCTTCGCATGTCTCTCGGAGTGCTAGCTCTACTTGATTTTGCCACAAAATCAACACCCATTGCCTCCCTAAGCTCACGGTTTTGAAGCAAACCAGTGAGCATTTTCACAGCCCCTTGGGCGTGAATGGTGAGAGAGAATTAGAAGAGAAGAAGTTGTGTGTTAGTTGTTAAAATGGTTTTGTATATCTTATATATGATTTCTAAAATTAAATATATGATATACACTTTTCAAAAGTCAAAGTAATATATGTAATAATATATTACCATCAACTTTTAAAAGCCTTTTCCAACCACTACCAACTACATCAAGCCACATCTTTCATTCAATCAAGTGACAAGTTGTCACATCACTCAAAGTGACATTTGATTTGACGCTTGATGTGACGAATGATTTGACGCTTGATGTGACTTGCGTGCCGCACTCGAATTCGAAATACGAATGCGCTCGCAATCACTCTCGGGCTCGGGTTCGCTGATTCCTAATTAGCGAATTTTCCGTTGCGTCGTAATTAAATGATTACGCCTAGCGAATTCACTATTCACATCGCTAACGAATTAATTCTAAATTAATTCGTTCGCCCGAATTAAAATCCAATTTCAATTCCGCGTCGAAATCCAATTACGATTGATATATCAAATATATCAATTTACCCGATTAATTCTAAATCAATCATTTTCTCTCTTTAGACGATATTTTATCCCAGATAAAATATCTTCGTAATTAATCCCAGATTAATTTTCTCTCTCATCAAATTAATCCCAGATTAATTATGAGTGTGAGTCATACGTCATCGGTGAATCTTTGGGAAGCGACCCATGAGATCCCCGGATATGTTGGCAGTAAATCGAGTCGTCGGACTATCCGAACACGTAAGTACCTCGTACCACGTTTACACCGATTCACAAGACAATGTTGGCCTCTAGCAAAGCGCCATGCCTACCCAATTCTCCGGAAATATTCTTACAGGAATATATAGATCTGTATCAGGCGTAGTATATAGTAGTATTGCGTATTTCGATCCAGTATCGGATGGTCACGTGCTAGGCCTGGGGCTGGAGTTGTGTCTGCCCTGTACGAAGCACATGTCGGATGTCTGGTAACTAGTCTCTATAATCGGATATACATGACCTAGTCATAATACCCCGATGGCGCGCAGCACTTAAGAGCACTAATACCGTATCCTACGTGACATCATCTCCATTATGACTGGAGTGATACTTCCGTCTTGACATCACACCCAATACTCTACGATTCTCAATATACTCAGTATCGGCGTACACAAAACCTGTTACAGCCCTGGACGACCTCAACAAAAGTATATTGATTGTCGCAAGCATTAGCGGTGCAAGTCTCAGGTTAAGACCAAATTACACCTACCCTGATGTCGGACTCCCATAGACACATAGTCATACTACCAATGGGATTCCGAGGGGGTCTATCCAGAGCGAAGCTATTTCCCGTACCATCGGTGAAACACAACCTCCTATTACACTTGTATGAGTATCCAATACCCAAATATATGAGAACTATGCCGTTGTGCCCTCACAACGCGCACAAGTGCAATACTAGCCTATTCTGCATTATCGATGTCCAGTCTCGATAATACTACGACTAGGGATATTTAATGATTAATCCTTCACGGACTGATACTGTCGCATATCATTCTCAATCCAGGAACTAATCATATAGACCTCTCTTCATTTATACATCTATGGTGATCTAATCACAAATGATGAGAGTGCAATTTCCTTGTCACATAGTTAATTTTTACAACAACACTATGATCTGTACAAATAGTGACGCTATGGGTCATATTATCCAACATATCTAACCTCAAACCCAACCGGCCCATCTATCACCGAGCCCACACGCCCATGGCCTTCCCAAATAAAAAAATCCCATGCAAAACACATGTGCAAAATCCCTCAAATCACCTTCCAATTTAAAAAGATTATGAATCTCATCCCCACCAAAATTATGAGATTGTGTTCCCTAAATAAATTGAGAATATATCTCCCAAATTTGCTTGATTTTATTTCCAAGATTAGGAGATCCCTTCGCATTATAAAAAGACAACAAAACCAAACCCTAAGGGGGCTCTCTTCTCTCAACCTCACACGGCAGTTGACCAAAAAAAACCTAAGGCTGTTAACTCTCTTTTCCTAAACATTCACACGGCAAGACAAACAAACAAACCTAAAACTCGCTCTCAACCACACACGGCTTCACACTTGAAACAGCTAGACTTCCTCTTCTTTTTTATTCGGCCACCAAGAAACAACTAAACAACAAAGATACACACACACGGAAATTGCAACCAAAAGACCCTAAAACACTTTTCTCACACCCTCGACACTCACATACAACATCAACAAAGAAACACTCATATACGGCATCAACAAAAAACCAAAGACTTTTTCTTACACCTTGAAAAGCTATATACGGCAATTCACAAGACACCTTGCATGGAAAACACACTTCTCAAACCTCAGCCACATCAGCCTTTCACCGTGACCTAAAGCCAACCAAACCAGCAAGCCGAGAACAACTAAACAACAAAAGACCCTAAAAATCAAAACAAATCCAACATGGAAACAGACAACCCTCAACCGACCAAGCCATAAACAAACTCCAGCCCTCCATCGACTAAGAACAACAAAAACAAGACAAAAGAAAAAACCACAAACAAAAAGGCAGCAAACCACCGAACCAAACACACACAAAAATCACAGAAAAAAAAAAACAACTCAGAACCAGTCCACCAAAACCGCACAAACAGCCCCAAAAAATAGTCCCTAAAATGCCTAAAACAGTCCCAAAAATAACCACCAAACAACAGCCCTAAACCAGTGAAAACAGCAGCCCAAAAATAATGAAAACAGCAACCCAGAAACAGCGAAATAGTGTGCAAAAACAGCGAATCAACAAACCAAAAAAACAACAAGTTTTAATCCTTTCGGCGACATCCTAACACACTTCCAAGAAAGCGACTTAAAAGGTAAGACCTGAGGGCACCCTTTACTATATTTATTTTATTCTAGATGCGGCATGCCTGGTTGGACGTAAAATACGTCCAACCGGGTATGCGAGGTCCTACATCAAAGACGACCAAATCTTTTGGTCACATTTTCTTTCTCTAGCATTTTTTTGTTTATCTTTTTTTTAATATTTATTTACTTTTATTTTTATCTTTCTGTCAATTTATCGTTTGGCATTTATTTTGTTATTTATCCTTTTTTATCACATTTATTTTATCATTTAGCTTTTTGTCTATTTATTTTTTTTGTTATTTTACTATTTTGCATTTACTTTCATGTCTGTTTACATTGTGTTCATGATTGTGTGTGTTACCCCTTGCGGTATATTGGATGGAAACCCATATATAAATTCCGTAGCCGAATCCGAATGGACGGTAGAGCGGTTTGTACTAGGGATACAACTCCACGTACCACTCAGAAAATACTCACAAATGCGTGTTTATGTTATTATGGGTGCTACTTTCATAATAACGTTCAAACACATTTTCAAACACAACTCGAACGCAAGCTTTCTACCTCACTCTTTTCGAACGCATTCTTGAACGCTACACGAACGTGAACTCTCTAGAACACTTCGTTCGAACGCATTTACGAATGCTACACAAACGCGCACACACTGGATAACCTCTTTATTTATATTTTATGCATCTTTGCCTATTTAGTTATTTATTTTGCATTATGCGCTTAATTATTTGCATTTATAATTAACACTTTTACTGTTCTTATAATTTACATTATCATACTTCTTTATTTAATATGCTTTTAGAACTATGTTATTGCTTTCATTATTACTGTTAATGTTTATGGGTGTGCGAATTTATGCTTATTTGAATTATCTTGCTTGAATTGCATTAAGACTTGGCTATACCATTGTGTGAACCCATCCATTATACTGGCATAAGTAAGGGACCATTCTGAACCCAACGGTTTGAGGTCTTCCCTTGCGAGGGGTGAGTGCGGCCTTAAATCATTTCCCAGTTCACACTGGGTGGTGACTCCTTTATTCTCCGGTTTAGTCCCCTTTGGGCTACTTCGTACTCTCTACAGGCTGTGAGCCCAACAATGTCATGGTCTCTGAGCATCATAGGCATAGCGGTAATGTTGGACAATTATGACCAATAGCGTCACTATTTATATAGATCATGGTGTTGTGTTGTACAAATTAACTATGTGACAAAGGAGATTGCACTCTTATCATTTGTGATTAGATCACCAAGATATATAAATGATAAGAGGTCCTTGTGATTTGTTCCTGGATTGAGAATGATATGAGACAGTATCAGTCCACGAAGGATAAATCATTAAACATCCCTAGTCAGAGCATTATCGAGATTGGACATCGATGAATGCGTAAAAGACTAGTATTATACTTGTGTGCGTTGTGAGGGCACAACAGCATAGTTCTCATATATTTGGGTATAAGATACTCATGCAAGTGTAATATGAGGTTGTGTTTCACTGATGGTACGGGAAACAGCTTCGCTCTGGATAAGACCCCCTCGGATTTCCATTGGTAGTATGACTATGTGTCTATGGAAGTTCGAAATCAGGGTAGGTGTATTTGGTCTTAACCTGAGACTTGCACCGCTAATACTTGCGACAATCAATATACTTTGGTTGCGGTCGTCCAGGGCTTTAACAGGTTCTGTGTACGCCAATGCTGGGTATATTGAGAATCGTAGTGTGTTGGGTGTGATGTCAAGACGGAAGTGTCACTCCAGTCATATGGAGTTGATGATCGCGCAGAGATACATAATTGGTTCTCTAAATAAGGTTGCACCCGTCGGGATAATATGACTTGGTCATGATTATCCGATATTAAAGAGACTAGTTGCTCGTAATCTGATATATGCTTCGTACGGGGCAGACACTATACCAGCCCCAGGCCTCGCATGTGATCATCTGATACTGTACAGAAATACGCAATACTACGTATATTACGCCTGATATAGATCCTTTATTCCTGTAAGGATATTTCCGGAGAATTGGGTAGGCATGGCGCTTTGCTAGAGGCCAACCTTGTCTTGTAAATCGGTATAAACGTAGTACGAGGTACTTACGTGTTCGGATAGTCCGACGACCGAATTTTACTGCCAACATATCCGTGGATCTCATGGGTCGCTTCCCAAGATTCACCGATGACGTATAACTCGCACTTTAAATTAATCTGGGATTAATAAGATGAGAGAGAAAATTAATCTGGAATTAATTGCAGAGATATTTTATCTGGGATAAAATATCAATTAAAGAGAGATAACGATTAATTTGGAATTAATCGATTAAATTAATATATTTGATATATTAAATGAAATTGGATTTCGACGCGGAATTAAAATTAGATTTTAATTCGGGTGAATGAATTAATTTAGAATTAATTCGTTAGCGACGTGACGTAATGATTTCGCTAGGCGTAATCATTTAATTACGACGCAACAGAAAATTCATTAATTTGGAATTAGCGAACCCGAGCCCGAGATTATTTGTGAGCACATTCGTATTTCGAATTCGAGTGCGGCACGTCAAATCAAGCGTCAAATCGCTAGTCACATCAAGCGTCAAATCACAAGTCACTTTGAGTGATGTGACTTGACAACTTGATGGATTGAGTGATGTGAGTGGTTGGGGCTTTAATGGTTTGACTTTTAAAAGCCAAATTCAAGTGAAATTCATTTGAAATTCAAATGTGTGTATATAATACACAAATTTGACAAACCAAACACAACTCTCTCTTCTCTCTTTCTCTCATATCCTCACGCCCAAGGGGCCAAAAATGGCTCACTGTTTTTCTTCAAATTGCCGAGCAGTATGGAAGCCAATAGTGTGATTTTGTGGCAAAATCACAAGTGCTAGCACACTTACGAGACATGCGAAGGTGATAGGGAAGTCCACCCATGAGCCGGGAACCATTCGACGAAGCTTGGAGCTTGTTCGTGGAGCTCAAAAACAGAAAATGGAGGAGCATGGACTGCTCACTGCCGAACCAGTCCACTGCCGAGCAAAATCAGATTTTGTTGCCTTCGCATCGCTCAACCAATCGATGTGAGTATTCCGCAACTTCCTCGATTGTTAATCACACATATTAATGCTTGATTTGTGATCCTTGGGGCCCTTAGAATCTCCAACAATGGTATCAAGAGCTTGGTTAAAAGCATGAAAATTATTTAGGGCTTAAAATTGGGTAAACTTGATTTTGAGCATGATTAATGAAATTGGATGAATTAGTATGCTTAAATGTGTTTGAATTGAGGATTGATTGGATCAATTTGTTGAAATTATGTTTGGAACAAATTCCCCAATATTTTGGTCATGGCCGAATATAATGCCCTATAATGATCTTGGTGATTTTTTATTTTTGATTCATTGGATGAGTTAGAATCATTCGGAAATGTGATTTAATGTCGATTGTGGAATTAATTGGATTGAAACCGAATCGGACAAAAATTTCATATGAAAGCCGGGAGTCAAGAAGCATGATTGGGTTTGATTTTTTATTAATTTGTGTTGGACACTAATTGATGTAGATGAGCATGATTAATTAGCCTAATTTGTGTTTTGGAAATAATGATTTGGGTGATTAATTATGTAATGCACTTTGATTAATTAAATTGTAAAATTGATTTTAGTAATTTAGTTAATTGGGCCTTAAATTGGATTTGGGCTTGAAATGTTGTTATTGGGCTTATTGGGCTTATTTGTATTAAGTTGGGTTTAGGAAAATTGGATTGGATCCAATTGGGCCCAAAACTCATCCCCAAATACGACTTAGTGAACCTTAAAGTTTAATTGGGCTAATGGGCCAAGATTGATTTATGGGCTTATGGGGTACTCCCGGATTGGATTTTGGTTATCGGTTTGACCCGAGTTGACCAAAAGTCCACGCCTCAAGAAATTAATTAAAAGCCCAGACTTTAATTAAATTGATGTTGGAGGTTAATCGGGCTTTGAGACCCGTAACGATTAAATTGGAATTAATCGTAATAGTAAAATAATAGATGTGTGTTATTTAATTTGGATTAAATAAGAATGAATTAGAATAGAATTAAATACAAATTGAATTGGATTTAATTGTGTAGTTTAATTTAATTCAAGAATTCGTACTTTGAGTACTTATTCGCAAAAACGAGTTTGACTCGAGCAAAATCAAATCGTGTTTGAACATTGGATTATCATTAATTATCAGATTAATTAATTTGATTAGATTGATTGATAACATGCTTGTGTGAATACATGGTTGCGATGCATGAATAATGTATATCGGATGTATTAGTAGATGGTGTGGGACAATTTTAGAATTATTGTAATAAATTGATTTTTTTAATTGGACCTGCGTGTCCAGCCTTATCAACCTCCTTATTCTTTGTATTATCTTCTCACCTATTCCCCTCAATGTAAATGAGGTTTTCTTTAGAGGTTTCCCATCCGTATATCATTATTATTTTATTATACGCGCTTTATTATGTATTTAGAATGCATGTTTAAGGGTGTATGATGATGAGACCTTAACAAAGATAATAAATTGGTTGCCAATTTGCACTCGAAAAACCCTCGCAAAATATTAAGCGTTTTTCCTTCCATTGAGTGATTCTCACTCAAGATCCGAGACGACATTGGTTTGTTGCCAAAGTCAAGGCCTTTGTTTGTCGAGGATGTGTTTGAATCACGAAGGCTTTGTTCCATATTGGTGTCTTGTCCAAGTTGTGGTTTGTTGGCCAAAGTCAAGACCACTTCTTGTCCATCGACATTGATTACGAAGCTTTACATGGTCAATGGGTCGCGCTTGACTGGGATCACTAAGTTTTGTTGTGCCAAAGCCAAGGCTTAGTTGGTTCAGAGGAAAAAGGTTAGGCAATACATTGGATGCATTAGCATATATAAGATATATGTTTCGGAATTGGATGTCCCCTACCGGATCTAGGAGTTGGATTGGATCCAATCGATCTTAGAGATCTACCTAGTTAATTATCATACAATTTGTTGGCCAAAGTCAAGATTGTGTGATATTTAACGGGATCCTAGCCCACTAGGAAACGCGGTTTTCCGAGTACTCGAAAGAGGGTTAGAGGCTCGACGAAAAATAGTGGGAGGCAAGAATTGAATTTGCAATATTCGTTTAATTACTTGCCATATGCGCTCAAACAAATATCATTCGTCGTTATAAATTAAACGTTAGTTGGACTAATATTTAAATCGTTGTTTAATAAATAGTTGGACTATATTCAAACTATTCATTTATAATTGATTTTATAATTGGATTATAGTAATCAATATAATTGATTTTAATCTATTAAATTATAGTTGATTAAATTGTTGGACTATTGTAATCATTATAATAAATAGTACCTAAAACGTTGATTAAATAGTTGGACTATTAGAATCAAGATATAAATTGAAAGATTGACATTTAAAACATAATCCTAGGGAAAATGTGTTTAAATGATTTAATTTTCAAAATTGGGAATAATTTCAGGATGGTCCTGGAAAAACTAATAAGTTAATTCATTTGATAAAATAACATATTATGCCTAAGCCCGGAGTTAAGCAAATAGTAGAGCATGATCTTTGGAAGATTATGTAATGATAACTTAAGTGCTTAATCCATTAAGCTTGTCGCAGTAGACTCCTTAATTTCTGAATCAGAACTAAGGATTAGATCCTTAAAGTATGATAATGAAATTGAAGGATCTTCAAAGAATCTATCCTTAGATTTTAGAAGTACTAAATTGCAATAATAACTCTTGGAGAGTTAATGACTATTCTCAAGGAGACAAAGTCAAGGTTTGCAATATGACAAGTAGCGCAAGGCGCACTTTACTTCGATATTCTAGAAGGCCAAGGCTTGGCCAAAGGATTCTGGAATGTTGAAACTGGCAAAGGCAAAATCATTATGATCTTCTAGGAAGATAAAAGACATATCCCAAAATGTCTGCTTAAATGTGGCAAACGGGATCGCGGAAGCGTGACTGCCGTTTGGACAAAGCAGACATGAAGGAATAGAAGACGGGCAAGGCTCTGACTTCGAATATATATTTGTCATAAATATATTCACTACTAATATTAAAATTGGATTTTAGATACTTAGTGTGATATATATATATAGACATTGATGTTCAGAATCTGTTTTGAACAGGATACTGACTTCAATTGAGATTTAATCTGCGAATTGTAAACAGGACGAAAGTCGATGTTTTAACCGTAGATACCTAAGTTTAGGAATACCTTCGGGTGTGTACCTAACTTGGAAACTGTTATAATGTAACTAGTTTGACTATACATATCTCTATATCAGTGTTTAACCCACTGTGGGTGAACCTTTATATCTAGAACACTAAAGTGTTTTATTATATAAAGATGATATTGAGATAAACACATTAGATGTGAATAACAGCATTTATATTTTGAATATAAATAAAATCTCAAATATATAACATGACAAACAAATAGCTCAAACTGATTTGATCAAAAGAAACTAATTTGTGGCATTGCTGTCTGGGACACAATTAAACAAGACTCGTATATCCGCACTTTTGAAGAGTGGGTACTTGGACTGATTTGATTCCAATCAAATAAAGTCTACGAATCTAGTTTATTGGGCAATGTGCCTAAAACACTATTTACTTGGTAAAAGTGTAAATGCCACTGATCTGTTAGCCCTAGTTCATAGTGAAGCAAGTGGGCCCATGTCTAGCTAGGCTAGAGGTGGATATGAATATTTGTGACCTTTACGGATGTGGCATCACGTTTTGGTTATGTGTTTCTTTTGAAGAACACAAATCGGAAACTTTTAAGTTTTGACACGAAATAGACAAATTGATCGGCTATAGTATTATACGTCACGGTAAGACCGTAATGAAAAATATTTAAGCAATAAGTTTCTAATATACTTGAAAGAGTATAGTATTCTTTCAATGAGGACTCCTCCCGGAACACGTCAGTTTGACGGTGTGTCCGAACTGAGTAACCAAATTTTGTTGGACATGACAAGGTTAATCATGAGTCGCTCTGAGCTACCATTTCCTTCAACAAATAAGCATAAACAGTGCAGAACTTATTTAGAATAAGGTTCCATAAAAATCTGTTTGACAGATATCATATTAGATATGAACAGGAAAGAAACCAGGTTTCTCAATCCTGATAATTTAGGAATGTTAGGCATATGTTTGGATGATACCAAACTAAAACCCAAATTGGATAAGTGCCAATTGTAGGTTATCCTAGGGATACCATAAGTATAGTACTTATACAACTCACAAGAGAACAATTAGATTGTTGCTCGCCATGTGGTTTTCCTAATAGGAATACCGATATGCAGTGGTAAGTGGGAGGATAGTATAACTCGATGAAAATCGGAGTGATACTGTTCCAGGCACCGAATCCTAATGGAACAAAAATAATTCATCAAGGATGAAACTATACCATAATCTTCGAATACACAAGAACCGCGTATGTCGGAGAGAGTCAGAAAATAACCTAGGGTATGAGTTTCTGATCTCACCTCATAAAGATGTCTATCTTATTGAGGTATACCAACTGACTACGTATGAGGAAGTGATACAAGGTATCGACTCCCTATTATGACAAAGTGTCATGTGTCCGAAATGGATTCCATGTATATCAACTTAGTTTGGATACTAGTGATGTACCGCAAGGCATTGTGCCTATTGGTACTTATAAGTCTTCAATGAAGACATACATGGAGGGCAACATACCAACGTACTAAGCTAGGCTTGTAGCGAAAAGGTATCGTTATCAACATTGTGTTGATTACGATTCAATCTTTTATCCGTTGCCATGGTAAATCCATTTGGATAATGCTTGCTAACGTTGCATGTTTCATTTATGAAATATGTCAGCTTTACGGGAAAATCGCTTTCCTGAAAAGGAAACCTTTTGGAGGATGTTTACAACATCTTGTCGATTTTATCGTACCATAACTAGCAAACAAGGTTTGCAGGTTATTTCATCCATGTTTGGATTGAAGCAAGCTTAGGTTCTTGGAATTATCGTTTTGATGTAATCATAATGGAGTATGATTTAATTCAAAACGAAAATGATTCTTGTGTATATAAGGAGGTTAGTGGGAGCGCACTGACAGTGAATGTCCTATGAAATAATGATAATATGTCATTTCTTGGAAATGATATTCCCATAAAACAATCGGTGAAAGCTTGGCTTTCGTGAAAACTCTCCGAGAAATCCGTACATTGAAAAATGTACATAACCTGGTGTCTCATACGCTTTGAGCATATGAATTCAAACAGGCCATCCGAGTTATTAATGATAGTCACTGGATTGAACTTGAAGTGACTGGGATCACTACTGCAAGTTTCCTAAACCGATAAAATGACTACAAGTCGCAAACGGTACTACAAATTTTGAATAACGGTACAGTGAGCTGGAAATCTTCCAAGCAAGATACTGTTACCATATAAACAACAAATGCGGGTTATTGCTGCAGCTGAAGCGGTAATAGAAGCCTTCTGGGTCGATAATAAATCTAATTAGATTAGATATAATTCTGTTAGCAGCTGAGCTAGGCTTGAGCACAGGCTAAAGAATTAATGGTCTCATCAACGATCCAGATACATACTTCGATATTCATCTGATTCGTTCGGATCATACATCGTGGCGATGTGATGATCGTATAAATCGCATCAGACGATGATCATGCAAATCCGCTGACGAAAGTCTTTTCTCAGCAGTTTGAGCCAACCGTACATAGTTCGGGTGTCAGACACTCGAGTGACTGGCTATAGGCCAAGTGGGAGATTGTTGGACAATTATGACCCATAGCGTCACTATTTGTACAGATCATGGTGTTGTTGTACAAATTAACTATGTGACAAAGGAGATTGCACTCTTATCATTTGTGATTAGATCACCAAGATATATAAATGATAGGATGGTCCCTATGATTTGTTACTGGATTGAGAATGATATGAGACAGTATCAGTCCACGAAGGATAAATCATTAAACATCCCTAGTCAGAGCATTATCGAGATTGGACATCGATGAATGCGTAAAAGACTAGTATTACACTTGTGCGCGTTGTGAGGGCACAACGACATAGTTCTCATATATTTGGGTATAGGATACTCATGCAAGTGTAATAGGAGGTTGTGTTTCACCGATGGTATGGGAAACAGCTTCGCTCTGGATAAGACCCCCTCGGAATTCCATTGGTAGTATGACTATGTGTCTATGGAAGTCCGAAATCAGGGTAGGTGTATTTGGTCTTAACTTGAGACTTGCACCGCTAATACTTGCGACAATCAATATACTTTGGTTGCGGTCGTCCAGGGCTTTAACAGGTTCTGTGTACGCCAATGCTGGGTATATTGAGAATCGTAGTGTGTTGGTGTGATGTCAAGACGGAAGTGTCACTCCAGTCATATGGAGTTGATGATCACGCAGGGATACAGAACTGGTTCTCTAAATAAGGTTGCAACGTCGGGATAATATGACTTGGTCATGATTATCCGATATTAAAGAGACTAGTTGCTCGTAATCCGATATATGCTTCGTACGGGGCAGACACTGTACCAGCCCCAGGCCTCGCATGTGATCATCTAATACTGGACAGAAATACGCAATACTACGTATACTACGGCTGATATAGATCCTTTATTCCTGTAAGGATATTTCCAGAGAATTGGGTAGGCATGGCGCTTTGCTAGAGGCCAACCTTGTCTTGTAAATCAGTAAAACGTAGTATGAGGTACTTACATGTTCGGATAGTCCGACGACTGAATTTACTGCCAACATATCCGGGGATCTCATGGGTCGCTTCCCAAAGATTCACCGATGACGTATAACTCGCACTCTAAATTAATCTGGGATTAATAAGATGAGAGAGAAAATTAATCTGGGATTATTTGCGGAGATATTTTATCTGGGATAAAATATCAATTAAAGAGAGATAACGATTAATTTGGAATTAATCGATTAAATTAATATATTTGATATATTAAATGAAATTGGATTTCGACGCAGAATTAAAATTAGATTTTAATTCGGCGAACGAATTAATTTAGAATTAATTCGTTAGCGACGTGAATAGTGATTTCGCTAGGCGTAATCATTTAATTACGACGCAACGGAAAATTCGTTAATTTGGAATTAGCGAACCCGAGCCCGAGATTATTTGCGAGTGCATTTGTATTTCGAATTTGATTGCAGCACGTCAAATCAAGCGTCAAATCGCTAGTCGCATCAAGCGTCAAATCACAAGTCACTTTGAGTGATGTGACTTGACAACTTGATGGATTGAGTGATGTGAGTTGTTGGGGCTTTAATGGTTTGACTTTTAAAAGCCAATTTCAAGTGAAATTCATTTGAAATTCAAATGTGTGTATATAATACACAAATTTGACAAACCAAACACAACTCTCTCTCTCTCTTCTCTCCTATCCTCACGCCCAAGGGGCAAAAAACTGCTCATTGTTTTTCTTCAAAATACCGAGCAATAGGGAAGCCAAGAGTGTGATTTTGTGGCAAAATCACAAGTGCTAGCACACTTACGAGACATGCGAAGGTGATAGGGAAGTCCACCCATGAGCCAAGAACCATTCGACGAAGCTTGGAGCTTATTCGTGGAGCTCAAAAATAGAAAATGGAGGAGCATGGACTGCTCACTGCCGAACCAGTCCACTGCCGAGCAAAATAAGATTTTTTTGCCTCGCGTCGCTCAACCAATCGATGTGAGTCTTCCGCAACTTCCTCGATTGTTATTCACACATGTTCATGCTTGATTTGTGATCCTTGGGACCCTTAGAATCTCCAACAGGTAAACCCCGCTTCGTTCCTACAGTTAAACATATGTCCAATGATGAAATTATTTACTTTATGGTGAAATCTTAGAAACGATAAACTCTTGATGTACATTTATCTGATACTTTGAGTAATTGATCTATGTTAGACTCGTAAAGCACTTAATTATAGGTTTTTAGCAGTGAAAACATGAGTAGTTGGCAAGGTGACTTGTTGAAGAAATTGCACGTCGATGAATGACTGTTTTCTTAGATGTCTATCCTGATTTGCTTTGTGTATGGTATGGTTGAAAATAAAAGAAAAGTCTCTAAAGAAAAAAATTAAACCACCTAACTCGATAAGCGTGAAGCTACCCATGGGCGAGTATTAGGACCACCATGAGGAGAAATGCTACCTTAAAAGGTAGGTGTGTTGAAAAAAAAAGAAAAAAAAAAGAAAAAAGAGAAAAAAAGAAAATCATACCACATTGAGCACAAAAAATAATTGCAGAGCATAATTGAGACATCTAGGTTGGTTTGACCCGTCGATCCTAATTTTTAAATGAAATCATTGAGTTGGCTTACATATGAATCAAGCTGTAAATGAACCTTTGCACACACACACACTGTGAGTCTGGCTTAGATGATTTATTCAAAGACTTGGATTTGAGTTGCAATGAATGTTTTGAAGGTTCTTTGGTTTCATTACTGGGTATTCTTTGAGGACAATAATATGTGTGACTATTGGGACTATTTCATAGCCCATACGAAATGCCATATCACATAGTGACGGACAATGGAGTCCAATTTCAGGGAGAGGGCATATTTTGAAATCTAGGAATCGGAAGACATGATTTTCAGTATCCCAAAAGGATGAGGTCACTTTCAAGAAGGCGTAATCTACTTTGACCCGGTGCTGGTAGCGAAGAGCAGAAAGCTGAGCCAGGTCTAGGGGCGACCAGTCTACTACCCCGCGAATAAGGGACACAACGGAATCTTGAGCCATGGAACCAAAAAGAATTCAGCAATCACCAGAGGAGAATTGGCTGAAAGAAACTGTAAGTAGACCCAGGAGGCGACCAAAGACTTTTATAGGCAAATGGCACCAAAGAGCGCGAGATGGCCTAACCAAGGATAACATCAAGCCAATAGGACAAAGAAAACCCATCGGAATAGGAAATGCATCCATACATACATGCATACATGTCGCATACACACAATTTTTGTTTTGTGTTCGTAGGTTTTGAAGAAAAAATGAAAAAATGACAAAGACGAGCAACTACTTGGGAATGAGGATGAGCAAGCCGGGAATGGCAACAAACTCAACACAGTTCGGGAAAAAAGCGCAGTAACGGTTCAGAAATGAACCATCTCACACTCAGTAACGGTTAGGAAATGAACCATCTCAACTCAATAACGGTTCAGAAATGAACCATCTCAACTTAGGAATGGTTCGGAAATGAACCATCTCACACTCAGTAATGGTTCGAAAATGAACCATCTCCACTCAGCAACGGTTTGGAAATGAACCATCTCACACTCAATAACGGTTCGGAAATGAACCATCTCACACTCAGTAACGGTTCGAAAATGAACCATCTCAACTCAATAACGGTTCGGAAATGAACTATCTCACACTTAGTAACGGTTCGGAAATGAACCATCTCACACTCATGAACGGTCTGGAAATGAACCATCTCAACTCAGTAATGGTTCGGGAATTAACCATCTCACACCAGTAATGATTCGGGAATGAACCATCTCACACCAGTAACGGTTTGGGAATGAACCATCTCACAACAGTAACGGTTCGGGAATGAACTATCTCACACAAGTAACGGTTCAGGAATGAACCATCTCACACCAGTAACGGTTCGGGAATGAACCATCTCACACTAATAATGATTCGGGAATGAACCATCTCACACCAGTAATGGTTCGGGAATGAACCATCTCACACAAGTAATGGTTTAGGAATGAACCATCTCACACCAGGAACGGTTCGGGAATGAACCATCTCACACCAGGAACAGTTCGGGAATGAACCATCTCACACTCGGTGGTTCGGGAATAAAACCCAGGGGTCAAAGCACCTCGCCACCAACCCAACTCAGAGATCGAAGTGAAACAACAGGTAAGTCCGACAATTGCCAACGAACCAGGTAAACAAAAAATGCATGCATGACTTTGATAGGGTTGTCACTATCACACACTACGCAAGCCCCATCAAAGTGGGGGAGATGGTAGACACTTCATTTTTTCATGAAGCCCAATGATGAGCCTCGTATGGAGGAAGTACTTGAAAAGTTGCGGAAGTCGCGAGAAACGAATGCCAGAATGAGGGAAAACCCCCAAAATTAGCACCTCACTGGATTCAGACTCACTAGCCAGCCTCGGATACGCTTAGTCAGTTTCTGTTTTAAACCTTAGCCTCAGGCCCAAAACCCCTGCAACCCATGAAAGCCCACACAATCCATCCACACGCCCAAAGCATATCTAACCTCAAACCCAACCGACCCATCTATCACCAAGCCCACACGCCCATGGCCTTCCCAAATAAAAAAATCCCATGCAAAACACATGTGCAAAATCCCTCAAATCACCTTCAAATTTAAAAATATTGTGAATCCCATCCCCACCAAAATTATGAGATTGTGTTCCCTAAATAAATTGAGAATATATCTCCCAAATTTGCTTGATTTTATTTCCAAGATTATGAGATCCCTTGGCATTATAAAAAGACAACAAAACCAAACCCTAAGGGGGCTCTCTTCTCTCAACCTCACACGACGGTTCACCAAAAAAAAACCTAAGGTTGTCAACTCTATTTTCATAGACATTCACACGGCAAGACAAAAAAACAAACCTAAGACTCTCTCTCAACCACACACGGCTTCACACTTGAAATAGCTAGACTTTCTCTTCTTATTTATTTGGCCACCAAGAAGCAACTAAACAACAAAGACAGACACACACGGTAATTGCAACCAAAAGACCCTAAAACATTTTTCACACAGCCTATACACTCATATACAGCATCAACAAAGAAACACTCACATACGACATCAACAAAAAACCAAAGAATTTTTCTTACACCTTGAAAAGCTACATACGGAAATTCACAAGACACCTTGCATGGCAAACACACTACTCAAACCTCACCCATATCAGCCCTTCACCGTGACCTAAAGCCAACCAAACCAGCAAGTTGAGAACAACCAAACAATAAAAGACCCTGAAAACACAAAACAAATCCAACGTGAAAACAGACAGCCTACAACCGACCAAGCCACAAACAAAATACAGCCCTCCATCGACTAGGAACAACAAAAACAAGACACAAGAAAAACCACAAACAAAAGGCAGCAAACCACCGAACCAAACACACACAAAAATCATAAAAAAAAAAAACAACTCAGAACCATTCCACCAAAACCGCACAAACAGCCCCCAAAAAACAGTCCCTAAAATGCCTAAAACAATCCCAAAAATAACCACCAAATAGCAACCCTAAACCAGTGAAAACAGCAGCCCAAAAATAGCAAAAATACAGCCCAGAAACAGCATCACTATTAAGCAAAAACAGAGAATCAACAAACCAGAAAAACAACAAGTTTTAATCCTTCCGGCGATAGCCTAACGCACTTCCAAGTAAGCGACTTAAAAGGTAAGACCTGAGGGCACCCTTTAGTATATTTATTTTGTTCTGGATGCGGCATGCCTGGTTGGACGTAAAATATGTCCAACCGGGCATGCGAGGTCCTACATCAAAGACGACCAAATCTTTTTGTCACATTTTCTTTCTCTAGCATTTTATTATTTATCTCTTTTTTTATATTTATTTACTTTTATTTTTATCTTTCTGTCAATTTATCATTTCGCATTTATTTTATTATTTATCTTTTTTTATCACATTTATTTTATCATTTAGCTTTTTATCTATTTACTTTTATTGTTATTTTATTATTTCGCATTTACTTTCATGTCTGTTTACATTGTGTTAATGATTGTGTGTGTTATCCCTTGCAGTATATCGGATGGAAACCCATACATAAATTCTGCAGCTGAATTCGAATGGACGGTAGTGCGGTCTGTACTTGGGATACAACTCCACATACCACTCAGGAAATACTCATAAATTCGTGTTTATGTCATTATGGGTGCTACTTTCATAATAACGTTCGAACACATTTTCAAACGCAACTCGAGCGCAAGCTTTCTGTCTCACTCCGTTCAAACGCGTTCTCGAACGCTACATGAACGTGAACTCTCAGGAATATTTCGTTCGAACGCGTTTATGAACCCTAAACGAACGCGCACACACTGGACAACCTATTTCTTTATGTTTTATGCATCTTTGCCTCTTTAGTTATTTATTTTGCATTATGCACTTAATTATTTGCATTTATTATTAACGCTTTTACTGTTCTTATAATTTACATTATCGTACTTCTTTATTTAATATGTTTTTAGAACTATGTTATTGCTTTCATTATTACTGTTAATGTTTATGGGTGTGCGAATTTGTGCTTATTTGAATTATCTTGCTTGAATTGTATTAAGACTTGGCTATACCATTGTGTGAACCCGTCCATTATATTGTCATAAGTAATGGACCATTCTGAACCCAACCGTTTGAGGTCTTCCCTTGCGAGGGGTGAATGCGGCCTTAAATCATTTCCCAGTTCACGCTGGGTGGTGACTCATTTATTCTCTGGTTTAGTCCCCCGTGGGCTACTCCGTACTCTCTACGGGCTGCGAGCCTAACAGTGTCGTGGTCACTGAGCATCATAGGCATAGCGGTAAACCTCGCTTCGCTCCTACAGTTATGTTCTTTTAACTGCCGCTTATCTCCTGAATAAGATTCCTTCTAAAGTTGTTCCTATGACTCCGTATGAGATATGGACCGGTAGGAAACTGAATCTTAGTTATGTTAAGATTTGGGGCTGTCCTATATACGTCAGAATGGCTCAGCAGAATAATCTTTTTCCTCGAGGGCGGAAGTTAAGGTTTGTTAGATATCCTTCAAATACGAAAGGATATTTGTTCTATGATACCGAGCATCAAAATGTGTTCGTAGTTCGCTTCGCAAAATTTCTAGAAATAAAATTTTTATTTGAAGGTGGTGATCATATACAGGTTGAACTTGATGAAGTACAACCTGATACCGATGAACCAACGGATGAACCTGAAGCTCCAGAATATGAAGAACCTTCAACACACATACTTCGTAGGTCACAAAGGGTATCTAGACCTCCTAAACGCTAGTATTTGATACAAGAAAAGAGTATCAATGTTCTCTTAGTGGAAGAGACTTACCCTTTTACCTATAGAGAATCGATGTTGGACATCGACTCCTTAACGCCATGAAATCTGAGATAGACTCAATGCATGAGAATCAAGTTTGGAACTTGGTTCCGCTTTTTTAAGGAATTGTTCATATCGGTTGTAAATGGATTTACAAAAGGAAGCGCAAGCCCGACGGAAAGGTTGAAACCTTTAAGGCCCGACTGGTAGCTAAAGGTTACTCGTAGTGACCTGGTGTCGACTACGATGAAACTTTTTGCCAGTTGCAATGCTAAAGTCTAAGGATTTTGTTGTCTATTATCGCTTGCCATGATTACGAGATTTGGAAAATGAATGTCAAAAAGACTTTTCTAAATGGATTTATTGATGAAGAAATCTTTATGGAGCAGCCATAGTATTTTGCATCCAGCTAGAACTCGGGCATGGTATGCAAGCTTAAGAAGTCCATTTATAGACTTAAGCAAGCTTCATGAAGTTGGAATCTTTGATTCGACGAGATAATCAAATCGTCTGGTTTTCTCAAGAATTCGGAAGAATCCTGTGTGTATAAGAAGGCTAGTGGGAGTATGGTGGTATTTTTAATTCTCTATATTGACGACATCCTTATCATTGGGAATGATATCGGGATGATGCGAGGCGTCAAAGCTTACCTCTGTAAGAATTTCTCCATGAAGGACCAGGGTGAAACTTATTATGTTTTAGGTATAAAACTCTATATAGATAAAGAAATGAAGCTTATTGGGTTATCTCAATCAATGCAGATAGATAAGATCTTAGAACCGTATAATTTTGGTAATTGTAAGACATCAAACATACCTTTCAGACATGGCTTACATCTTTCGAAGACGATGTGTCCTCAAACGGAAGATGCGAAGATTAGAATGTCTAATCAGCCTTATGTTTCATGTTTGGGCAGTATTAAGTATGCCATGTTATGTACTAGGCCTGATATCAAATTCGCAGTCAGTGTGACCAGCAGGTATCAGTCCAATCCAGGAAATGACCATTGGATGGCCATTAAACATATCCTCAAGTATCTTAAAGGTACTAAGGATAAGTTTATTATATATAGAGGAAACGAACTGCAAGTTAATGGGTATACGGATTCCGATTTCCAATCGGATCCTGATGATAGAAAGTCTACATCAGGATTCGTGTTTACCCTTAACAGAGGTTTAGTTTGTTGGAAGTGTTCCAAACATGGGTCAACAGCTGATTCCACCACAAGGTGGAATATATTATAGCTTCTGAAGCTGCAAAGGAAGTTGTTTATGTTAGGAAATTTATCATAGAATTAGAAGTGGTCCCAAGTATCGAGAATTCGATTCCATTATACTGTGATAATACTGGAGCCATTGCGCAAGTAAAGGAACCAAGAGCCCATCAGAAGTCGAAGCATGTGAAACGAAAGTATCACAAAATTCGAGAGATTGTGTCTAGAGTGAAGATAATGTAGCAGACTCGCTTACCAAGGCCATTCCTCCGAAGTTATTTTATAAACATGTGGAGTTGATGGGTATTAGATACAATCGATATTGACACTAGAGCAAGTGGGAGAATTTGTTAAGGTTGGTGCTCAGAGTGCCGATTTAATTATGTATTTCCCTGCAAATACTTATGTAATATTTTATTATGAATAAAATAAACAGTTTCTATTATATAACATCCTTTTTTATATGGTAAAGACGTAACAGACAGAATGATTAGTAATGATACTGTTGCAAAAGCATCGCAACTGACATTGAGTTGTATCATGACGTTGTCATTCTTAGACAGTTCCTGGTCAAGGTTTACACTACTCTGTCAGTAAAGTAAACCTGTTGAGACTGGTACATGTCGTATATTGGAATCTTGGATTCTAATGGTTTCTCAATGAACCATGAGTCTTGGAGACTCATATAGACGTGTCGGTGTTTATAGCAGATAAACATTGAACGACTCACCGAAGATTCTTAATGGATGGTACACCAACGTCAATAAGAATCTTCTCGGGTTGAGTGAGCATAATGATTCTTTGACTTAAGATACCACTCTGGATATATGAGTTATCCTCCATACTTAGATGGCAGTTACGTCACCGATTTATTTAGATCAGACCTTCGTTTGTTCGTTGGGTGTGGACTGATGCTCAGGATATCCTGTGTGTATCAAAAAAGGATATGTCAGCTCTGTGTATAGAGCATAGGTATTTAATATGAAATTAGCAATTTGTTAAATTCATGGGCCCGTGGTACACCGTAGAAATTAGTTCTAAGTTTTATTAAGAGATTGTTAATAGAAACATCGACGTTTATATCTATATCTCTAGAATAATCTGGATACCTATGACGGAGGGATTATACATATGCAATCACCTCGACCTGTATGGTTCAGCGAGGGATCTGTGTTTGTCATAATTTATGGGTGGGTAGATTATGAACACGAAATTGGATTTTGTGATGGATATGCCTGAACCTAGAGAGTCTCGCTAATGAAATATTCTTGTAGAGCACTAGGGAAACTTTTATTAATAATACTGATTATTTATAAGTCGTTTAATGGTTAAACAAAAAATACATGCAAAGGGACCTAATGGTCATTTCCTAATTGATGTGTATTTGTATTTAATATTTGATATTATTAAATACACATTAATTAATTATCAAATTAAGATATTTGACATATATCATTAATATATGTATTTGAGATATTTAATGTAAATGTAATACATATATTTAAGATATTTGTATTTAATTATTTAATTATAAAATAATAAAAATAATAAAAATATCTTTATCATGATTAATGTTAGAAAATGGCATGATTTGATTGGTTCACTTGAAAAGTTTACTTTATGATAAAGGTTATCATTTGAAACAAGTAAATTAAAAAGCATTTTTCATTTAATGTTTTGAAACAAAAATTGAAAAACATCTTGTTATTTTTCTCTCTCATTCTCGGCCAAGGAGGAAAAATATATAAGTTGTTTTGATTTATTTGTTTCATAATTACAAGTTACAAAAAAAATAAATTACAAAGAAAGTTCAAGAAGAAAAGCTTGTAAAATACTTGGATTTTGTAAGTTTTTCTTAAACTTTTCAACTAAGTAATTATTTCTAATATTCTTAATGTTGGACAAAATGACCCATAGCGTCACTATTGCACAGATCATTGTGTTGTTGTAGCAAATTAACTATGTGACAAGGAAATTGCACTCTCATCATTTGTGATTAGATCACCTTAGATGTATAAATGAAGAGAGGTCCATATGATTAGTTCCTGGATTGAGAATGATATGAGACAGTATCAGTCCACGAAGGATTAATCATTAAATATCCCTAGTCGTAGTATTATCGACAGGACACATCGATAATGCGGAATAGGCTAGTATTGCACTTGTGCGCGTGTGAGGGCACAACAACATAGTTCTCATATATAAGTATAGGATACTTATGCAAGTGCGATAGGAGGTTGTGCTTCACACCGATGGTACGGGAAACAGCTTCGCTCTGGATAGACCCCTCGGAATCCCATTGGTATTATGACTATGTGTCTATGGGAGGCCGAAATCAAGGTAGGTGTGTATAGTCTTAACCTGAGACTTGCATCGCTAATACTTGCGATAATCGGTAGACTTTGGTCTTGGTGGTACAGGGCTTAACCGATTCTGCGTACACCACTTCTGGATTTATCAGAGAGTCGTAGTGTATTGGGTGTGATGTCAAGACGGAAGTATCACTTCAGTCATATTGGAGATGATGTCACGCAGGATACGGTACTAGTACTCTTGAGTGTTGCGCAACCAATCGGGATATTGTGACCAGGTCATGAATATCCGATTATAGAGACTATGTTACCAGGCATCTGATATGTGCTTCGGACGGGGTAGACACTTATCCAGCCCCAGCCCTAGCACGTGACTATCCGATACTGGGCCGATATGCACAATACATTGGTATACTACGCTTGATACAGATCTTAATATTCTTAAATGGATATGTCCGGAGAATTGGGTAGACTTGGTGCTTTGCTAGGAGTCGACCTTGTCTCGTAAATCGGTAGAACGTAGTACTTGGTACGTACGTGATTCGGATACACCGACGACCGTATTTACTGCCAACTTATCCGGGGATCTCATGGGTCGCTTCCCGATAATCCACCGATGACGCACAACTCGCACTCTTGAATAATCTGGGATTATATAGAAGAGAGAGAAAATTAATCTAGGATTAATTACGGAGATATTTTATCTAGGATAAAATATGGTCTGAGAGAGATAACGATTAATTTGGAATTAATCGGTAAATTAATATATTCGATATATTAAATGAAATAAGATTTCGACGCGGAATTAAAATTAGATTTTAATTCGGGCAAACGAATTAATTTAGAATTAATTCGTTAGCGATGTGAATAGTGAAATCGCTAGGCGTAATCATTTAGTTACGACGCGACGAAAAAATCGTTAATTTGGAATTAGCGAACCCGAGCCCGAGTGTGATTGCGAGCGCATTCGTATTTCGAATTCAAGTGCGGCATCGCAAGTCGCATCAAGCGTCAAATCAATCGTCACATCAAGCGTCAAATCAAAAGTCACTTGAGTGATTGATTGATTGATTGATTGGTTGATGGATTGATGGATTGACTTGCATCACATCACTTTATTAAAGTGACATGTGAATAGTTGATGTAAGTTGGTGTAATAGTGTTTGGAGGGAAAATCATTTACTTTTGGTTTTATTTAAATCAATTAAGTAATTGGTTTTATTATTTTTTCTTGAAAATATATAAAGCTTTTTGGAAAAGCTTTCATTAACACATTTACAACTTTCTTCTCTCTCTTTTTCTCTCTTCTCCTCACGCCCAAAACAAAATGTGGACTGTTTTTGAAGCTAAAATGGCGTGAATAAAAGGGAAGCAAGAGTGGGTTTTCATGGTGAAAATCCAAGTGCTAGCACACTTACGAGTCTTGCGAAGATGGTAGGGAGGTTCACCCATGAGCCGGGATCCGTTCGACGAAGCTTGGAGCTCCGTTTCTCAACTCAAAATTCTGTTTTTGGAGGCAGTGGACTGTGCAGTTTGGCGCCCTTGGCAGTGAGCATTTTGGGCTTCATTCGTCTCCAAATCGACTCAACCGATCGATGTGAGTATTCCGCTATCTCCGTTGGTGTGTTCACACATTGTTTTCATTGCTTGTTTGATCTTGGGACCTAGATAATAACCAACAATGGCATCAAGAGCTTAGGTTCAAGCATG
The DNA here is from genome assembly GCA_019454045.1 of Zanthoxylum bungeanum. Classification (NCBI taxonomy): domain Eukaryota; kingdom Viridiplantae; phylum Streptophyta; class Magnoliopsida; order Sapindales; family Rutaceae; genus Zanthoxylum; species Zanthoxylum bungeanum. The sequence continues at coordinate 61,327 of SKCR01042611.1, forward strand.
AAAAATGTAGGGCTTAAAATTGGGTATTTTGTATTTGAGCATGCTTAATATATGTTATATTGAAGATTGATTTGATCAATTTCAACAAAATGTGATTGGATCAATTTTGCACAAATTATTCCCCTTGGCCGAATGTATTGGTATTTTGGATTCTTGGAATTTTTGATTTTTGATTCATTTGATGAGTTGGAATCTATTAGGTTGATGTTAATTTGACGAATTGGATTGGATTTCGAATTGGACAAAAACCCCAAAAATTCTATGTTGGCCGAATTGGAACTATGCCCTAATGTCTTGGATTTTTGATTTTATAACCTTGGATGTGTATGAAATCATTTAGGATGTTGATTTAATGTCGATTGTGGGTTTGATTGGATTGAAACCAAATCGGATGTGAAATCCTTCCTTGGCCGAGACTAAGAAGCATGTAAATGGTTTGATTTTTCATTTATGTGTTGGACATATGATAATGAAAATAAGCATGATTAATTGGACTAATTTCATGTTTTGGAATATTGATTGGGTAATTAATCATGATATACACTTTAGGTAATTAAATGCGAATTTGGAATTTGGTAATTTAATTATTTGGGCCTATTTTGATATGGGCTTCTAATGTTGTAATTGGGCCTATTGGGCTTGATTTTATCAAGTTGGGTTTAGGACCAAGTGGATTGGATCCAATTGGGCCCAAAACCTTAACCATAAGCCCAAATGCGATTAATGAACCTTTAAAAGTTCAATTGGACCTAATGGGCCAAGATTGATTTATGGGCTTATGGGGTAAATCCCGGATTGGACTTTGGTTATCGGTTTGACCCGAGTGACCAAATTCCACGCCTTAAGAAATCAATTAAAAGCCCATTGGACTTTAATTGAATTGACGTTGGACGTTAATCGGTCTTTGAGACGCGTTACGATTAAATTGGAATTTTAAATCGAAAAGGTTTATTAAATAAAATGTAATATTTAATTTGGAATTGAATAGTGAATTAGTATTAAATACATGTTAAATTAGATTTAATGATGTAGTTTAATTTAATTCATGAATTCGTACTTTAGTACTTATTCGCAAAACGAGTTTGACTCGAACAAAATCAAATCGTTGTTTGAACATTGGATGATCACTTAATTATCAGATTAATTAATTTGATTAGATTGATTGATAGCATGCTTATGTGTGTGAATACGTGGTTGTGTTGAATGAATAAGGTATATCGGATGGATATTAGATGGGTGGGCAATTTTAGAAATTGTTGTAATAAATTTGATTTATTAAATTGGACACCGCGTATCCAGCCTTATCACCTCTATTCTCTTTGTATTCTCTTCTCACCTATTCCCCTCCATGTAAATGAGGTTTCTTTAGAAGTGTAGTGTAACGGGTAGAAGTAATACAAGTGCTAGCTTGAGTGAGAAAGGGAGAGATTTGATCTAGGATCAATGTGTAAGTATCCATCCGCATATCATTATTATTTATTTTCATACTCGATTTATTATGTATTTAGAATGCATGTTTAAGGGTGTATGATGATGAGACCTTAACAAGATAATTAATTGGTAGCCAATTTGCACGCGAAAAACCCTCGTTAAATATCAAGCGTTTATTTTCCTTCCATTGAGTGATCTTACTCAAGATCCGAGATTGGCAGGGGTTGTTGGCCAAAGTCAAGCCCTTGTCCGTCGAAGATGTGTTTTAATCACGAGGCTTTGTTCCATATCGGTGTCGTGTCCAAGTTGTGGTTGTTGGCCAAAGTCAAGACCACTTCTTGTCCATCGACATTGATTACGAAGCTTCCATGTCAATGGGTCCGCGCTTGACTGGGATCACTAGGTTTGTTGTGCCAAAGCCAAGGCCTAGTTGATTCAGAGGAAAAAGGTTAGGGTATACATTCGATGTATAGGCATATATAAGATATATGTTTGGGACTTGGATGTCCACCTACTGGATCTAGGAGTTGGATGAGATCCAATTGATCTTCGAGATCTACCTAGTTAATATCATACAATTTGTTGGCCAAAGTCAAGATTGTGTGATATTTAACGGGATCCTAGCCCACTAGGAAACGCGGTTTCCCGAGTACTCGACAGAGGGTTAGAGGCTGACGAAAAATAGTGGGAGGCAAGTATTGAATTTGCAACATTCGTTCGAATACTCGCTAAACGCGCTCATCTATTTTACTCGTCATATTAATCAAAAGTATTAGTTGGACTAATATTTTATGTTGTTTTAAAAATATATATAGTTGGACTATATACAAACTCATTCAATATATAGTTGATTTTATAATTGGATTATAGTAATCAATATAATTGAATTAGATTATAGTAATCAATATTAAAAATTATGTTGATTAAATAATTGGATTATTGTAATCATTATAATAAATAGTACCTTATTAAATTGATTAAATAGTTGGACTATTGAAATCAAGAAATTGAAAAGTTGAATATTTAAAATATATAATCCTTGGATTAAATGTTTTAAATGATTTAATTTTATTGGGAATTCATAATAGGTTATTCTTTATGGGATAAAATAACTTGTTATATCTAGGCCATAATTAAGCAAATAAGTAGAGCATAAAATCTTTGGAAGATTTATGTGATGATGACTTTAGTGCTTAATTAATATACTTATCGTAAATCTATCTTTAGATTTAAAAGTATTAAATTACAATTAATAATTCTTAGAGAATTGATTTGACTATTCTAGAGGTGAAAAGTCAAAGCTTACAATTGGGCGTGTTGCACAGGTGCACATCGTTTCGATATTCCGAAACCCAAGGCTTGGCCAAAGGTTTGTGAAAATATTGAAAAGATATTGACATATCCCAAAGTGACTACCATTTGGATATGGAAGACACGAAGGAATTAAAGAAAGGGCGGGCAGGTGACTTTAAAATATTTGTCAAAGTTGTTTTCACTACTAGTATTGAAATTAGATTTTAAATACTTAGTGTGGTACATAAAATATATGTATTGATGTCAGAATCCGCTATGAGCTGGATACTGACTTCAAGCCGAGATTTCTCTGCAAATCGGAAACGGGACGAAAGTCGCTGTTTCGACCGTAGATACCTAAGTTTAGGAACTACCCTTCGGGTATGTACTTAAATTAGGAACTGTTATAATGTAACTAGTTTGACTAGAGACATTATCTCTATATCAGTGTTTAATCCGTTACGGATAAAACCTTTATATTATAGAACACTAAGTGTTTTATTATATAAAGATGATACTGAGATAAATACATTAGATGTAAATAACAGTATTTATATTTTGAATATAAATAAAATCTCAAACATATAAAATGACAAATAAATAGCACAAATTGATTTGATCAATAGAGACTTATTTGTGGTATTGTTGTCTATGACACAATTAAACGAGGCTCGTATATCCACACTTTTGAAGAGTGGGTACTAGGACTGATTTGACTATTCAAATAAGGTCTGCGAATCTAGTTTATTAGGTAAAGTACCTAAAATACTATTTACTTGGTAATAGTAAAAGGGCCACCGATCTGTTAGCCCTATTCATAGTGAAGTACGTGGGCCCATATCTAGCTAGGCTAGATGTGAACATGAATATTTCGTGACCTTGACGGATGTAGCATCACGTTATGGTTATGTGTTTCTTTTGAAGAACACAAATCGGAAACTTTAGAGTTTCGACACGAAATAGAAAAACAGATCGGCTATAGTATTATTCTGCCATGGTAAGACCGTAATGGAAAATACTTAAGCAGTAAGTTTCGTACGTACATGAAAGAGTATGGTATACTTTCAGATGAGGACTCCTCCCGAGACACGTCAGTTAGACGGTGTGTCCGAACCAAAAACTGAATTTTGTTGGACATGATAAGGTTTATCACGAGTCGCTCTGAGCTACTATTTCCTTCTAAAGGATATGTATTAACAGTGCAAAATTTATTTAGAATAAGGTTCCATGTAAATCTGTTTGACAGATGTCATATAGGATATGAACAGGAAAGAAACGGGGTTTCTCATTTCTAGTAATTTGGGTATGCCAGGCATAACGTTTGGATGATACCAAACTGAAAGACCCAAATTGGAAAGTGCCTATATAGGTTATCCTAAGGGAAACCTTAAGTATAGTACTTGTAAATCTCACATGAGAACAATGTGATTGTTGCTCACCATGCGGTTTTTTCCTGAGAGGAATACCGATATGCAGTGGTCAGTGGAGGATAGTGATACTCGATGAAAATCGGAGTAATACTGTTCAAGGCACGAAGTCCTTAATGGAACACAAATAGTTCATCTATGATGAATCTGTACCATTAATCTTCAAATACACAAGAACTCGTAGATCGGATAGAGTCAGAAAAACAACCTAGGGTATGGGTTTCTGATCTAACCTCATAAAGATGTCAATCTTATGAAGGTATATCCACCGACTACGTTTTGAGGAAGTGATACGAGGTATCGACTCCCTATTATGGCAAATTGCCATGAGTCCGAAATGGATTCCATGTATAACAACTATTTTGAATGCTAGTTGTTGTACCACAAGGCATTGTGCCTATTGGTACATTAAACGTCTTCAAGGAAGACATACATGGAAGGCAACATACCAACGTACAAAGCTGGGCTTTTGACGGAAAGGTATCGTTATCAACATTGTGTTAATAACGGTTCAACCTTTTACCTGTTGCCATGGTAAATCCATTTTGAAGATGCTTGTTGATAACTGCGTATTTCATTTATGAAATGTGTCAGTTGTAGATCAAAATCGGTTTCCTGAAAAGGAAACCTTTTGGAGGATGTTTACAACATCCTGACGATTTTGTATAACCAACAAACGAGGTTTGCAGGTTATTCGATCCATGTTTGGATTGAAGCAAGCATAAGGTTCTTGGAACTGTCGTTTTGAAATAATCATAATGATTTATGATTTGACTCAAAACGAAATAATTCTTGTGTATATAATGAGGTTAGTGGGAGAGCGCACTGACAGTTAAATTCCCATAAAGCAATTGTTGAAAGCTTGGCTTTCATAGAAATTCTCCGTAGAATTCTGGGGAGTAATAACCTTTATTCAAGGAATAAAGATCTACTGGGATAGATTTGGAGTTGTTAACACTCTCTGGGAAATTGTACATTTAAAAATGTACTTGATAGGGTGTCTCATACGCTTCGAGCATATGGAGTCACGATCAGGTCAATCCAAGTGATAGTCACTGGATTGAAGATTAAGAACATATGTTAGTATCTGAGAGAACTAAAGATGTTGTCTTAAACTATGGAGAAGGAGAACTTGAAGTGACTGGGATCACTGCTGCAAGTTTCCAAACAATTAAATACTACGGTACTATAAAGTTTGAATAACGGGACAGTGAGCTGGAAATCTTCCAGCAAGATAACTGTTGCCGAATAAACAACAAATGCGGATTATTGCTGCAGCTGAGGTAGCAAAAGAAGCCATTTGGATCGAAAATAAATCTAATTGGATTAGATATAATTCTGTTAGCGGCTGAGCTAGGCGTCAGTACAGACTAAGGAATTAAAGGTCTCATCGGCGATCCAGATATATACTTCTATATCATCTGATTCGTTCGGATCATACATCGTGGCGATCTGATGATCGCATAAATCGCGTCAAATGATAATCAAACAAATCCGCTGACGAAAACCTTTCCTCAGCAATTTGAGCGAACCGTACATAGTTCGGGTGTGGGACACTTGAGTGACTGGCTATGTGCCAAGTGGGAGATTGTTGGACAAAATGACCCATAGCGTCACTATTTGCACAGATCATTGTGTTGTTGTAGCAAATTAACTATGTGACAAGGAAATTGCACTCTCATCATTTGTGATTAGATCACCTTAGATGTATAAATGAAGAGAGGTCCATATGATTAGTTCCTGGATTGAGAATGATATGAGACAGTATCAGTCCACGAAGGATTAATCATTAAATATCCATAGTCGTAGTATTATCGAGACAGGACATCGATAATGCGGAATAGGCTAGTATTGCACTTGTGCGCGTTGTGAGGGCACAACAACATAGTTCTCATATATATAAGTATAGGATACTTATGCAAGTGCGATAGGAGGTTGTGTTTCACCGATGGTACGGGAAACAGCTTCGCTCTGGATAGACCCCTCGGAATCCCATTGGTATTATGACTATGTGTCTATGGGAGGCCGAAATCAAGGTAGGTGTGTATAGTCTTAACCTGAGACTTGCATCGCTAATACTTGCGATAATCGTAGACTTTGGTCTTAGTGGTACAGGGCTTTAACCGATTCTGCGTACACCACTTCTGCGTTTATCAGAGAGTCGTAGTGTATTGGGTGTGATGTCAAGACAGAAGTATCACTTCAGTCATATTGGAGATGATGTCACGCAGGATACGGTACTAGTGCTCTTGAGTGTTGCGCAACCAATCGGGATATTGTGACCAGGTCATGAATATCCGATTATAGAGACTATGTTACCAGGCATCCGATATGTGCTTCGGACGGGGTAGACACTTATCCAGCCCCAGCCCTAGCACGTGACTATCCGATACTGGGCCGATATGCACAATACATTGGTATACTACGCTTGATATAGATCTTAATATTCTTAAATGGATATGTCCGGAGAATTGGGTAGACTTGGAGCTTTGCTAGGAGTCGACCTTGTCTCGTAAATCGGTAGAACGTAGTACTTGGTACGTACGTGATTCGGATACACCGACGACCGTATTTACTGCCAACTTATCCGGGGATCTCATGGGTCACTTCCCGATAATCCACCGATGACGCACAACTCGCACTCTTGAATAATCTGGGATTATATAGAAGAGAGAGAAAATTAATCTAGGATAGATTACGGAGATATTTTATCTAGGATAAAATATGGTCTAGAGAGAGATAACGATTAATTTGGAATTAATCGGTAAATTAATATATTCGATATATTAAATGAAATTAGATTTCGACGCGGAATTAAAATTAGATTTTAATTCGGGCGAACGAATTAATTTAGAATTAATTCGTTAGCGATGTGAATAGTGAAATCGCTAGGCGTAATCATTTAGTTACGACGCGACGGAAAAATCGTTAATTTGGAATTAGCGAACCCGAGCCCGAGTGTGATTGCGAGCGCATTCGTATTTCGAATTCAAGTGCGGCATCGCAAGTCGCATCAAGCGTCAAATCAATCTTCACATCAAGCGTCAAATCAAAAGTCACTTTGAGTGATTGATTGATTGATTGATTGGTTGATGGATTGATGGATTGACTTGCATCACATCACTTTATTAAAGTGACATGTGAATAGTTGATGTAAGTTGGTGTAATAGTGTTTGGAGGGAAAATCATTTACTTTTGGTTTTATTTAAATCAATTAAGTAATTGGTTTTATTATTTTTCTTGGAAAATATATAAAGCTTTTTGGAAAAGCTTTTCATTAACACATTTACAACTTTCTTCTCTCTCTTTTTCTCTCTTCTCCTCACGCCCAAAACAAAATGTGGACTGTTTTTGAAGCTAAAATGGCGTGAATAAAAGGGAAGCAAGAGTGGGTTTTCATGGTGAAAATCCAAGTGCTAGCACACTTACGAGTCTTGCGAAGATGGTAGGGAGGTTCACCCATGAGCCGGGATCCGTTCGACGAAGCTTGGAGCTCCGTTTCTCAACTCAAAATTCTATTTTTGGAGGCAGTGGACTGTGCAGTTTGGCGCCCTTGGCAGTGAGCATTTTGGGCTTCATTCGTCTCCAAATCGACTCAACCGATCGATGTGAGTATTCCGCTATCTTCGTTGGTGTGTTCACACATTGTTTTCATTGCTTGTTTGATCTTGGGACCTAGATAATAACCAACACTTAACTTCAACATGTGATGCTAGGATGTTGTCTCTACTTCTTTAGTTTGTAATTAAATGGTTGAAACTTATTTTGAAAGGTGCTTGCATGTTTGATGAACAAATAAAGCTTGTAATCAGTTCCTAAGCTTTCTTTTGATTATTGGATAATGATGTTTCCATTCTAGAGTTGTTACGCCATCCACTTATGACCTAGAATTGTTCTTATGTTGTTTCATTGTGGTGAGACTTGATTGGTGTTGTAAAAATTGATTTAAAGTATTGAATTTGATTAATTTGTTGTAATTTGTCAATTTGAAGAAATTATAAATGTAACGACCCCAATTGCTTAGCTCTCTTTGAGACGCTTTGAATTTTTCTTTCTGGGTTAGTAAATAATTTTTTTAATAATTAGAAGTAATGAATATTTATTTTTAGTCAAGCCCAATTTCCATTGTTTGGAGTTAAGCCCAACACTAAGGAATTAGAAAAGAAAGAAAAAGAGAGAAGCCCATAATAAATTAAATAATTGAGAATAAGCCCAAGGCCCAACTAAGTGTAGTTACTACACTTTTCTAGAATTTTAACAAGTAAAAGAAATAAAACAAATTAAAACAAAAGGAAAAAGAAAAAAAAAAAGAAACATTTCTTCTTCTCATTTTCGGTTCTGGACGTGAGAAAGAGGGAAACTTATAAATTTTCCTTTGACAAATAATTTGAAGTTAAACAAGATAATCCACTCAAGATAAACTCTAAGAAAGGAAAAATGGGATTTTGAAGCATTTTAAGGAAGAAAATGAGTTGAATCAAGGTAAAGTGTTCTTGACCCAAATTTTAATAATTTAAATTTTGGTGATTAAATGATTGAAGTATATTGTTAAGTTGATAAGGATTAAGTTTGGATGATTTGTGTTGAAAAAATGGGTGTTTGGGTGATTTTAAATTAGTTATTCAAGTTTGTTCATTTTGGTTAGGATGATGAAGTTTGATGGTGTGGGATGTTAGTAGTGTGTTATAATGATGAATTAGATGATAAATTTGCTTGTGGATGTGTTGTAGAAGTAGAATTTGATTTGGGTTGTGTGAATTTGGATTTTGGGGACTGGTCTCGATAAGGCAGAATCTGCCCAGGGAAACGACGACGCGTCACGACGCGTAGCTTGTACCGCGTCGCGACGCGACGACCAGAAACCATAAATTTTTTTTAGGAAACGCGACACGTAACCAAAAGTCAGGGTGTAGTTTTACAATTCATTGGAGGGATAAAAAGGTTCTAATGGGGAAATCCGATTAGATTAAGGACTTTTATTTCATTATGAATCGTATTTTATAAGTGTTGATTCTAACACCGAAAATTTTATAGATACTCGACAGGAGCCGCGCTCGCCCCCAGCGACGTGAAGGAAACTTACCTGGACTTCCAATTTGTGAGTGGAGATTTATTTTCTTGCAAATGGATTTCATAATTGTTGGTTTTAGATTAAAAGTTATTTCAAGACTTACTTTTAAAAAGTTTTAGGGCGTTAGCCTTGTTTGTTTGATCAATTACATGTTAAATGATATTTGATTTAAAAATTTTAAGGTTTATCAGTATTACTTTTATATTTTCGGGGCATGAGGGAAAAACTCACCCCAGTATGTAACTTGACACAGTTGAAATTGACGGACAGAGACCGTGTGCACACGTAGAGCAGGGCTAGGGGGACGACGATACGTAACGCCCCTATTGTTGGACAATTATGACCCATAGCGTCACTATTTGTACAGATCATGGTGTTGTTGTACAAATTAACTATGTGACAAAGGAGATTGCACTCTTATCATTTGTGATTAGATCACCTAGATGTATAAATGATAGGAGGTCCCTATGATTTGTTCCTGGATTGAGAATGATATGAGACAGTATCAGTCCACGAAGGATAAATCATTAAATATCCCTAGTCAGAGTATTATCGAGATTGGACAACGATAAATACATAAAAGACTAGTATTACACTTGTGCGCGTTGTGAGGACGCAACGGCATAGTTGTCATATATTTGGGTATAGGATACTCATGCAAGTGTAATAGGAGGTTGTGTTTTACCGATGGTATGGGAAACAGCTTCGCTCTAGATAGACCCCCTCGGAATTCCATTGGTAGTATGACTATGTGTCTATGGAAGTCCGACATCAGGGTAGGTGTATTTGGTCTTAACCTGAGACTTGCACCGCTAATACTTGCGACAATCAATATACTTTGGTTGTGGTCGTCCAGGGCTTTAACAGGTTCTATGTACGCCTCTGCTGGGTATATTGAGAATCGTAGTGTGTTGGGTGTGATGTCAAGACGGAAGTGTCACTCCAGTCATATGGAGTTGATGATCGCGCAGGGATACAAACTGGTTCTCTAAAAAGGTTGCAACCGTCGGGATAATATGACTTGGTCATGATTATCCGATATTAAAGAGACTAGTTGCTCATAATCCGATATATGCTTCGTACGGGGCAGACACTGTACCAGCCCCAGGCCTCGCATGTGAACATCTGATACTGGATCGAAATACGCAATACTACGTATACTACGCCTGAGATAGATCCTTTATTCTTGTAAGGATATTTCTGGAGAATTGGGTAGGCATGGCGCTTTTCTAGAAGCCAACCTTGTCTTGTAAATCGGTATAAACGTAGTACGAGGTACTTACGTGTTTGGATAGTCCGACGACCAAATTTACTGCCAACATATCCGGGGATCTCATGGGTCGCTTCCCGAAGATTCACCGATGACGTATGACTCACACTTTTATTAATTTGGGATTAATTAATGATGAGAGAGAAAATTAATCTGGGATTAATTGCGGAGATATTTTATCTGGGATAAAATATCAATTATAGAGAGATAACGATTAATTTGGAATTAATCGGTTAAATAATATATTCGATATATTAACCAAAATTGGATTTCGATGCGGAATTAAAATTAGATTTTAATTCGGGCAAACGATTTAATTTAGAATTAATTCGTTAGCGACGTGAATAGTGATTTCGCTAGGCATAATCACTTAATTGCGTCGCAACAGAAAATTTGTTAATTTGGAATTAGCGAACCCGAGCCCAAGATTATTTGCGAGCACAATCGCATTTCGAATTCGAGTGCGGCACGCAAGTCAAATCAAGCGTCAAATCGCTAGTCGCATCAAGCGTCAAATCGTTAGTCACTTTGAGTGATGTGACAACTTGTCACTTGATTTGATTGATTGATGGATTGATGTAAGTTGATGGAAGTGGTTGGCATAAATCATTTGACTTTTTGAAAGCAAATAAATGAAAATTAATTTTGGAAATTGGTTAAGTGTATTAGATACAATTTTGGCTACCAACCAAGATATCTTATTCTCTCCTCTCTTCTCCCATCTCATGCCCAAGGGGCTACATCATTTCTTCTTCTGGTTCAGTTACTGCCGAGTGACTTGAAGAAAATGGGAAGCAAAGTGCTTGGTTTTTGTGGCAAAAATCAAGAGAGCTAGCACTCCGAGAGACATGCGAAGGTGATAGGGAATTCCACCCATGAGCCAGGAATCGTTTGATGAAGCTTGGAGCTTGTTCAAGGAGCATCAATGGACGCCAAAACAGTGAGTTGCGAGCAGTCCACTACCGAGCAGAAAAGAAATTTTTTGTTGCCTCCCGCGTCGCTCAACCGATCGATGTGAGTATTCCACAACTCCCTCGTTGTATTCACTTATGTTTCATGCTTGTTTATTGATCATTGGGACCTTAGCAAACTCCAACACCTAGACCCTAGTTTCAGAGCTTGGGTGGTAGCATAGATCCGCACCCCAAGTTCTAGTTTGTGGCTTGGGGGACGGCGATACGTAACGCCCCAAGACCACCAGTTTCAGAGGTAGTAGTGGCATGTTTTAGGGGACGGCAATACGTAACGCCCCAAAGTCATGGATTTGCACTTCTGGCCCCAGTTATGCACATGGGGGGACGGCGATACGTAACGCCCTCATGCGTCCAGTTTTCTACAGCACCAGAAATATTTTTTTTCAGAAAGTTTTCAGAAAAATATTTTTCAGATAAAAGAAAAGTATGAGTTTCAAGAAAGATTTCAGAAAAGCTTTTAGTATAAAGAGTTTCTTATGATGTTCTGATATGTTTTCTTTTTTTTGTAGCTCCACTCACTGAGATCCTTTGGACTCACCCCATCACTTCCCAGTTATTTTGCAAGACATTTTTTTTTGTGAGCCATGTGCCGTTTTGGAGACCTAGTTCGAGGACAAGTGTTACACTACAGTCACTAGTCATCGAGTCCATCATTCCAGAGCTATATTCATATAGAATGTAGTCTTCTATGGAGTCATTTTGTTGTATCATTGACATGAGTGATGTTGTTGACACATTTTATTTATTTTAGTCCATGTATATATGCATGAGTATCCTTTTATGATCTTGCATTCAAGTTGATTCAAGCATACAAGTTTGCATGTGTGATTTAATAGATATTGCATAGCATCGAGATAAAAGCAACAATTCTAGTTCATGAGTTAGAGGCTTAGACGACAGTGAGATCAGTTGTCTGCCGGTAACATTCCTATATTGGGGATGTTACAATAAAATTATGGTTCTTAACCCTTTCCAAATTTGGGGATTTTTATATATGTGATGTATATTGATGTATATATGATGTATATTAATTTTGGGATTGATTGGATTTGATCTTGACTTGTTTTGAACAAGATTGGTCTAAATTACAAATCCTGGAAACTTTTGGGCTATTTCGGCAATTGTGGAAATTTTTGGGATTTTTGATGCAATTTATATTTTCATGTATTATACATGTATAAATCATTTTAGGATTGATTTGGAATCACTTATATATATATATTACAATTTGAGGACCAAAATGTAAAGTATTTGGGTCAATTCGGTAATTAACAAAAAATCTGATTTTTGGGTAAAAATTTTAGTTTTTAAGTATTGAGTAATTAAAATAAATAAGTTTATTTTAATTGCTCGAGAAAAATTATTGAAATCATAAAAAATTATTTTTCCACGTTCCTCTGCGTTTACCCGGGTATTACCATAAAACCCCATCAAACAATGAGATAATATTTGCCACACACACGGGCACAAAAATATAGTTTGTCAAAATAATGCCGCCATGGGATAGACGAATCTTGTATTCACCAACAACTGTTGTAGCTAGAGAATCTACATTCCTAAAACGCAACTGCATATCCCCGGGATTCAACATCCTACTAATCTTCAGCCTCTGCAATGAATTACATATGTGAATAGGATAAGCAAAATCTAAAACCCATCTAGAACTAATGGCTTCACAATCAAAAGAGATATCAATAACAGGAAAAATAAACATACTTGATGCCAAGGCCCTCTCCCGTCAGACGGAAGTAATGTAGTTTGGGCAGTTCCTTCTCCAGTGCTCAATCTTTCCACAGTGGTGGCACTTGTCCTCCGAGGCCTTTTTCTTCGACTTGATAGGCTTCACTACCTTTCCTTTAGGAGGGATATTAGAATTAGTTTTCTTTGCCTTTTTCTTCTTCTTCTTTCCTAATTTCGCAGATTGGGAAGAATAAGAGCTAGACAAAGAGGACTTAGTAATGAGTGTCGATACACTCTTCTTAATATCCTCCTCCGCAGTCCGCAGCCTCCTATACAGCTGACTATAGGAACAGTGAATGTCGTGCTTGTTGAAGTTCGTGATAAACTGAGAATATGATGGTGGGAGTAAGCCCATAATTAGATTCTGCCCAAAGTCTCAATTGGCTAGAAGTCACACCTTCTAAGCTGCTCGATGAGATCCATCATGTGTAGGACATGTGGACTCACTAGCTTACCAACGGCCAGACAAGCGTGGGATAATTCCACTGAGATTCTGTATACCAGGGCTTGCTCGTGGTTCAAGAATAACTCCCTAAGCTGAGTAATAATGTTGAAGAAGTCAGACATATCCACATATTGCCTCTTCAGATCATGAGACAGAACAAAGAATGGGTCTGAATCTCAGGTCATAATCTCTGTATTTTTTAAAGTCTTCATACCCTCAAGGGTTGACTCCAGAGCAATATCCGAAGGTACTGGATTATCGAGCACATATCTCAGCTTCTCCGATTCCAAGACAATCTTAAGATCTGATTCCCATTTAGGAAATTTTTCAAGGCCATCTAGTTTTTTTTCATCAAGGACGCGCACAAAAAAATTAGAAGAAGTGGTTGTTGTCATCACAAAACTTAACAAAAGAAAACAAGAATCAGCAGATATAGTAATTTCATCGATATCATATAATATCTAACAGATCATGGATTTTTAATCTAAATATTATATCCCACTACTTTACATAATTTCATAATCCCCAAATAAAATACGAGAATTCAATAATTAAATTAAATTCTATAGTAGGAAGTGGATCACAAGAACATATTTCACACACATCTTTAGCACGTTATGCCTATTTATGTTCGCAAGTAGATAACAATTATCAATCACATCAAATGTGACTCATAATATAGGTCATGAATGTCTCTGATCCTTACTTATTTGGCATTTATTGGATGGGGAGTGTCCAAGGCAATACTTGTCAATGAGAAGCTCAAGATACTTATGCACTACCTTATTGATTTGGCATCTATTGGTATACATTTTCGCTCAAATTTATCTCTTATCAAAATAAGTTTTACTGGCTCAAATTAATTTATATAAACCATACTCATACAGCTATGGCACGTTGCGGGCACGACCATAAAAATCAATTCGCATCCGTATTGACAAGACAGATTATTAAAGTGTACAAATACGCACATAAACAAATAAAGCCTTATTATAGGGATTTTTCAATAACTATCAAATAGTTAAAAAATTGATCCAATCAATTTAATTTTAGCATACGAAAATAAATTGGATTAAATATCAAATATTTAATAACATGAAAAATATTTTGAATGTGGGATCAGACGCTCTGATATCATTTTTATTGGCGTTTTGGTGGCGGAAGCGCGATTTTAGGCAAAAATAGTTTTTAAACATTTTAAAATTTTTAACAAATTTGTAGGTATCCAATACCTCTAATTAGTTCGTATTTCACCTAAATATATTATTTGTCAACAATTAACAACATAAGCTAATCGCAAAACGTGGCAAAGATTTTACGAAAATATTTTCTGAATAAATTTATGAAAAATGGGTAACTGGTCAAACCGGTCAACAGACTACCGAGTCGGGTCGACTCGGACACTTGTGAAGTAATCGGTCAGCCCCTGAACTGTCCAAACAATGAACAATTCACTGCTTGGATAGCCATCACATGGTAAGCCTGTTTCTTGGGTAATTTTACCGTTTTCATGAATTTTTGACTTGAAACTTTTTCCGGTATTTATTTAACACCCAATACACATCCAAACATCATATTTTAATCACCGAAAATTCTATTTTTTTCAGGTCTGATCCAGAATTTAAAGTTATCCATTTTTCATGTAAAATTCCAATTTCTCACCAAATTAATCTACACCATTTTAAAGTCTATAGATGAAGTCTCAAGAACCATTCTAAGCATCATATGAGTGGTTACAACACTCTAGAATGGAAATATCACATCTTGAATTTATTCAACAATTAATTCAAAATAACACATACTTAATCAAAGAAAACAAAGGTCATTATCAAAATCCAACAACACCAAAATTAGGAAACAAATATATTATCTAATAATATATTTGAAACATGTAATATATATATATCAAATACATATATAAATGCTAGGGAAAAATAATTTTCAAAACAAGAAATAAAAGCATTACCTTAATCTAATTAAACTTTTGATTTTACTTCAAACTTTCCAAATCCTTCTCCTTTTGATGTTCTTCTTTAGAAACAAACCCTAATCCTTTTTCTTTTCCTCTCAACACTTTGAGAAAATGGCTAACAAAAAATGAAATATTTTTCCATTTTAACTACCTTGGCTGAATTCTAGGGGGCTAAAAAGTCATTTTTCATTTTCAAAACTTGGTCTAAAATTAAACACATAATAATCTAATTAAAATGTATTTAATTATTTTGTTTCCAAGTTAGTGAAATCCAAGTGTCAAAACCTTATGGTTTAGCCAATCACAATTAGCCAAGTGATAAAAATATTTCAAGAATATTCTTTATTCTAGAAACTCAAATATTGATTAACAATTAATTTGAATTTGAATTTCTATTTATAAAAGACAAAATAAGGTTATGGAAAAAGATTCCAAGAATATATCTTCTTTATTATAATTAATAGTCAATTAATATTTAATTAATTTAATTAATTA
The DNA here is from genome assembly GCA_019454045.1 of Zanthoxylum bungeanum. NCBI lineage: Eukaryota > Viridiplantae > Streptophyta > Magnoliopsida > Sapindales > Rutaceae > Zanthoxylum > Zanthoxylum bungeanum. Next base: position 77,445 of record SKCR01042611.1, read on the forward strand.
TAACAAAGACAAGTGCCAAATTCTAATCGGTCATAAAATATGTATCTAATTAAATTATATATCGTATATAAATACACATTAAATTATATGCGTATTTGTAAGTTATGAATAATCCGAATTATCCATAATTAATTGCCCAAGTACTCAACGAGTACACTTCATATAGTGAGACTCTCTAAGTTCAAGTTTATTTGTCACAAAAACCATTTTTGTGTCTGTAATTTTTCCACTCACTGATTACGATGACCATAGATAATCGAGTTGAACCATACAAGTCAAGATCATTACATATATTTAATCCATTTGTCATAGGCTATCCAAAGTATTCCAAAGATATAAAATAATGTCAAATCTCTGCTATGAACAATTTTGGTATGTCGCGACATAATAATGATTCTCTAAATAAATACTTGGAACTCGTTTCCGCAGTATACCTCAGCCAAAGATTTCAAAGAATCACTTATTGGATACCTAAATCTCGTACACGGGACTAACAAATCATCTCTAGATACATCACATGATATCATAAGTATCTTTCCAAACCCAACGAACAGATAGAGGTCTGATCTTAAAAGATCATTGATGTGACTGCCGTCAAAGTGTGAAGGATATCCTACATATCTATACTGATATCTCAAGTAAAATGAGCTAATATGCTACTCGACTCGAGAAGATTGCTTTTGACGTTGGTGTACGATCTATTAGGAATCTTCAATTGAGTCGTTCAGTATTAATCCAATAAATACCTACATGTCTAAATGAGTCTCTCTAAGACTCATGGTTAACTGAGATGAGCTATTGGAACTATTCCAATATACGACATGTATCAGTCTCACGAGTTTACTAACCGACCATGTATGTAAACCTTGACTAGTATCTATTTTAAAAATGAATCAAGTTGTAATGTTTCTCATGAAAATACTAAATTTATTCAAAATAAAATATAAAAGTGCAACTTATTTACAATAAATACATCAAAAATTGGCACGATGAGCACAACATACAAAGTATGAGACTTTGGTGCAGTGAAAATGGGAAATATCAGTTCCTCTCAGATCGTGGGAATTGATGATGTTCAGATCAGACAATTACATGGTGTACAATAACCCTAAAGGATGCCAGAGATGTCCGTGAACTTCGGCTCAATCTACTTTCAGGAGTAGCCCTTGACAAACAGGGCTATGTTAGTCGTTTTAGCAATGTCACATGGAGAATAATAAATTGTGTCATGGTTGTCACCAGATAACATATTTACGGCACTATATACAAAACTCATATAAAGATGTATGAAGAAAGCCTCAATTTAGCTGAATGGGAAGCTTCTCAAAATCTGTTGCACCAGAGACTCTGTCACATGAGTGAAAAGAGGTTGTCTACCTTGATAAAGAAAAATCTAATCACTTTCTCCAAGAATGCTACTTTAGATCCTGGCAATCACTGTCTGATTTGTAAGCAACATAGATTCTCCTTTAACTTCTCTTCTACGAGAATATCAGAGTTGCTCAGTCTGGTACACTCTGATTTGTGTGGTCCATTGAAGGTTAATTCACTTGGCGGTAACAAGTATTTTCTGACTTTCATTGATGATGCTTCTCGGAAAGTATGAGTGTATTTCCTGAAGACGAATGATCAGTTCCTGGATAATTTCAAGTTGTTCCATGTCATGGTAGAGCGTGAAACATGGAAGAAGTTGAAGTGCCTCCGAACAGACAATAGAGGCGAGTATACTTCTAGAGAGTTTGATGCCTACTGCGGAAGACACGACATTCAAAATGAAATGACTATTTCATGCACCCTACAACATAATGGTGTAGCCAAAAGAATGAATCGCACATTTATGGATAAAGTTAGAAACATGATTAGTATGGCTAAACTGCCAAAGCCATTCTGGGGAGAAGTTGTTTGTGCCGCATGTTACCTAATCAACATATCATCATCTGTACCGTTGAATTTTGAGATTCCGGAGAAAATATGGTATGGTAAGAATCCCTCGTACTCTCACTTTAGAACATTCGGTTGTTTAGCCTTTACACACGTATACAAGGAGTTCAGGCAAAATTTATTGTAATGACTACTCCATGCATCTTAATAGGCTATGAAGTCGAGGAGTTCAGATATAGGTTATGTTACCCAAAAGAAAATAAGGTCATCAGAAGCATAGATGTAGTGTTTCTTGAAGAACAGACAATAGAAGACATTTAATAGCCTAAAATATCTTCTAATTTCATTGCCGATAGAATTGATTCAAATCCATACACAACCCCAGCACCAACACGAGTGGCCACAGATAATAATGGGACGCATGATGAAATGTCAGAAGCATAATCAGATGAGGAGGAAGAGGGTGTTGAGCAAAAGAAGGCACAACCCACACCATCGGAGGCTATGAGATCATCCACAGATCTGGATGACGACAAACCTCCAGAAATCAGTGAACCTCAAGTACGAAGATCTAAGCGAGGCTGGATTCCATCAACCAGATACTGAAGATCTGACTATATTTTGTTTACTTATGAGAGGGAGCCAGAAAATTTCAATGAAGCTATAACTCATAAACAAAAAAGTAAATGGATTCACACAATGCATGATGAAATGGAATCTCTACAGCAAAATCATACTTATGACATAGTCAAGCTCCTGCAAAACAAGAAGACACTGAAGAACAAATGGGTGTTCAAGCTGAAGAAATATGGCAGCGAAAATATGGTGAAACACAAAGCTTGGTTAGTAGTCAAATGATTCCTACAGAAAAATGGAGTCGACTTTGATGAAATATTTCACCGGTTGTAAAACTTACTTCAATCCGAGTTATCCTAGTATTGGTAGCCAGTTTGAACTTAGAGCTTGAACAGATAGTTTTCAAGACAACATTTCTTCATGGTGATCTACATGAAGAAATCTATATGGAGCAGCCAGAAGGTTTCAGGAAAATAGAACCCTCTTTCCAAGTCGAAGTAGAGCTTGTACGGCCTCAAGCAAGCACCAAGGCAATAGTGCATGAAGTTTGAATCGTTCATGGTGAGTTAAGGCTACAAGAGAACTGCTGCAGACCAGTGTGTCTATATTCAAATTTTTCCGGGTGATCGTTGCTCTTCTATTATATGTAGACGGCATGTTGATCATTGGACAAGATGTAACGAAGATCAGCTAGCTAAAGAAAGAACTCTCTAAATCTTTCGACATAAAAGACTTAGGACCAGCTCAACAGATCTTGGGAATGCAAATAGTTACAGACAGAACAAAAAGTTGTGGCTATCACAGGAGAATTATATTGAGCGAGTGATCAAGAGATTTGATATACAAAATGCCAAATTTGTCAGCATTTTGCTAGCGTACCACTTCAAACTGAATAAGAGTTCGTGCCTTTGTTCCAAGAAAGAGATAGATGAGATGTTATCAATACCATATTCTTCAGCAGTTGGAAGCCTAATATATGCTATGTTATGTACCAGGCCAGATATTGCTCACGTAGTAGGTGTTGTGAGTTGTTTCCTCTCTTATCCAGGAAAAGAACACTGGGAGGCAGTCGAATGAACTCTCAGGTACCTCAAAGGTACATTGAAGTTATGTCTGTGCTATGGAGGAGTTGATCCAATCTTAGAAGCCTGTTTTTTGGTTTTAAATATATAGCTTATTTGTAATCTCATATTATCCCAACAAAAAGTAAAAGCTCCAAGGCAAGAGAGCTTTGTAGAGAGTGTAGTTTATGAGGATTTTTTTTGTAGAGTGAGAAATCTCTTGTAAATTATGTTCTTGAAGTAATAGATGTTGTTTTTCCTCATAAAAATACTCTTCATTAATCTAAGAATCACAACAATAGATACCAAGGGCATAGTTCATACGTTTTTCACAACAACGTTTTAACTTGATTTCACATAATCTACTGTAGATACTTTACAGACCGAACAATATAAAATTTTTGTGCTCATCTATATAGATGACATAATTATTACAGGTTCACATAGTGATGATATTCTTGATTTTACTAAATGTTTGAATGATGCTTTATAAATTAAGGATCTTGGTCCAATCAATAATTTGTTAGGAATTCAAGCTTCAAGAAACCAAGATGGACTCCACTTGTGCCAATCCAAATACATTGCCAACTAATTTGATCAAACAAAAATGCTAGGTGTAAAGCCTCTCACGTCCCCAACAACTTCGGGTCCTAAACTTTATGCAGAAGATGGTCAACCTTTAGATGTTCCTACAGAATACTGCATACTACATGATTTCCAGGCCAACATCAATTATACAGTGAATCAATTATGTCGATTCATGCATAATCCACATGATTCTCATTGGGCTGCGGCAAATAGAATGCTCGGATATTTTAAAGGGAGCAATTGATTATGATCTATTCTACACACCGTCACCAATTTCTCAAATGCCTTTTGTGATTCAGATTGAGCAGACTCACTAGATGATAGAAAATCTACTGGTGGTTATGGAATATTTCTTGGTCAGAATTTAATTTCGTGGAGTTCTAAGAAACAAAATGTTATTTCTAGATCAAGTACTGATGTATAATACAAGTCCATGGCTCTTGCAATGGCTGAACTATATTGGTTACAGATGTTTCTTCAAGATCTAAATGTTTCACTTTCCCAGCCTCCATTGGCGTGGTGTGATAATGTCAAAGCTATTAGTATTGCATCTAATCCATTATACCATACAAGAACAAAACATATAAAGGTCGACTATCATTTTATACGAGAAAAAGTTATCAACGGAGACATTACAATAAAATTCATAGCAACATAAGATTAGGTTGTGGATTTGTTTACAAAAAACTAGATTGCTATGAGATTTTGCTACCTTTGATCCAAATTAATGGTGATTCTACTACCCATTAATTTAGTATTGACCACGGTTCAGTTCCGAACAGCGAACCGTCAAAGAATCAATTTAGTTTTGGTTCTTCAAAATCCCTGAAATAAACCTTAAATCGAACCAGAATTGTCAGTTGAACTGAATCGCTAGAATCAGATCTATGAACGGAACCGCTAGAACCGAATCGTTAGAACCAAATCGACGAATCAAACCCGACTAACCGAACCATATGTCTGAACTTCATAACCGAACAGCGATTCCATTCCTGAGGAACCGTTACAAATAAATTTTGAAAATTGCAACAATCAAATTTTGACCGTTGCAATTGCAACGGTCTGCAACAGTCAAATTCATTTTGACCATTGCAAACTAATGCTTTATATTTTTTTTTTCTATTTTTCTATATTTATAAATACTTGATATCTCAATTCATTTTTCACATTCCAAGTTTCCAATAATTTATTTTATTTCATCTTTCCATATTCTCCTACAAACTAATTTTCAATTTCAACTTTTTTGTTATTTTCAATTTCAAATTTCTTTGTTATAAAATAATTGTCAAGTGGAGGATCTTCAAGACCAAGGAGAAATACTGATGATAAGGATAAGAGCCCTATATTACCAACACAACAAGATTATGAAGATACCGATGATTTTGACATGTCAACACCACTGCCCAATTTTGATCGTTCCCAAGAAAGTCCATATCAAAGTGTGCTAGAGAATACTGATGGAAAAAAAAATCTAATATCTTCAAGAAACACTACAATATGATACAAGATCCTAATAACATTTGCAAGATACTCGCCATATGCAACTATTGTAATAAACAGTATTCATTTAGCAGCGAGTATGGATCTTTATGAAAGCATATGATAAATAAGCAAGCATCTAAAGCAGATATTGATCGGACACAGACCCAAACAGCCGGGTACGCTAGCTCTACTCCTCTATTTCATTATTCTGACACAAATAATAGAGAATAATTACAAAAATTTATTACTGTTGAACACATGTCATTTATCTTTGGTGAAAACGTAGGTTTTGTTGATTATTGTCAAAACACTTTAAATCTTGCTGCAAAACGTGTTCCAAGAACTACTTTAACATGAATGGTTCATAAAATTTATAAAAAAGGGAAAAATAGTTACAAACATATTTTGCTAATTTTAATAGATGTGTTATTATATGTAGTGATATTTGGAGTGATCATTGGAATGTGCAATCATACATGGACATTACATGTTATTGGATTGATGATGAATGAAATTTACAAAAAAAAAAAAAAATTATTGCATTTAGAGTTTTTGATGAAAGACACACTGCTCATAATATATATAGAATGATTAAAATTATTTTTGAAGAATATTATTTTATTCATAAAATATTTACAATTTCTTTTAACAACGTAGCTGCAAACACTGCATCTAAAACTGATTTAAAAACTGTTTGTCAACCTTCTTTCGGTGGTAGATTTTTCACATAAGATGTGCATGTCATGTTTTAAATTTATGTTTACAAGATGGGTTAAGAACATCACATGAGCATCTCAGTTCAATAAACACTATTATATTTTATTTATGGTCACATCCAAAAGTAATGAAAGAATAGTATAAATTTTGCAGAGTCCATAATAGAAGGCCTAAGAAATTTCCAATAGATGTTCCAACCCATTAGAATTCAACATATGAAAAGTTGAATGAGTCATATGCATATAGAGAATTATTGTGTTCTTTTATTATTTCACATGTTAACGATGTTACTTTATATCCTCAACAGTGGAGTATTAGCGAACAAATTTTAGATATGTTTAAGGTATTTAATGATGCTACATATACTTTTTCTAATGTTTATTATCCCACAACTCATTTATTTATTAATGAATGTATTAATATTTCTGTTGTTATGCAAGAACGTGAGCATAATGAATACTTGTACGACTCGGTTGCAATCATGGAAATTAAATAGTGCTAATATTTTGAAAATATTCCTTTAATTAACTTGATTATTTCTGTTTTTTATCCTCGTAGTAGATTAAATGGTTTGAAAGATTATTTAGATATTTATTATGAATGTTTAAATAAACAAGTAGATGTTAATAAAATTATTAGCAATCTTCGAGCTAATATACTTCAACAATATAATGAATATTATTCAAATTTTGATTAGAATGCCCCTACACCTTCCCAACATACTGAAGTTGAGCAATCTAGTTCAACAATGTCTAGATGGCAACTCATACTCATACTCATACTCATACTCATGGATAACAAGTGTCACAATCGAATTTGATGTTTATCTAACAACTTCTTTTGAGATTGGTGATAGTACAGGTACAACGGCAAACTTTAACATTTTGGAATGGTGGAAGCAACACGCTAGCCAATATTCAATCTTAGTATTAAATGCTCTTGAGCAAGCGTTTAATGCTGAAGGGAGTATATTGGATGAGACTAGGTCAAATATGAGCCCAAAATCATTGGAGGCCCAAATATATCTTGATGATTGGTCCAAAGCTAAGCGTAGGATCCAAGAAAATATCAGAGAGAGCAATGATTATTTATTCAACTTAATCGAGGGAACTCAAGTAACGACAATTGAAACGGTCGGGAACAAGTAGCCGATTATGAATTAAATTCAATTTCAAATACAACTGTTATATAGACAGTTGTAATTATGTATTATGTATACAATAAAATAAATTTTGTGAAATCCTTAAACTTATAAACAAGAACCGGTTATCTCAATATTTTGGATGGGCACATCTATGGTACCCAAGGGTATCAAATACCCTTGGAGTTCAAACATATAATTTAGACCATTAAACATGCAACTTATACCATTAAATATGCAAACTTTACCAATAAACATGAAACTTTTGATAACATGAAACTAGTTTCATGTTTATTGGTAGAGTTTGCATGTTTAATGATTTAAGTTGCATGTTCAATGCTCAAAATAACATATTTGTACCCAAGGGTATTTGATACCCTTGCGTACCATAATAGTGGCCATTTTCGATAAGTAAATATTTCTTCTTCTATCACTCACCATCAGTTGTACTTTTCTGTATAAAAGCTTAGTCAGTATACGTCAGTAAAGTAGTAATTGCCAAACTCATTTTCTCATATCACTTTGTCATCGTACATACACTCAATAACTTGATAATCATACAACCACGTGGTGATTGGACAATTATCTATTTTTCATACCAGCAAAATTGTATACAGTGATGATGTGTTTACTTTAGGGTAATGAGAAGATTGCTTCAATGCTTTGGTTTAAACAAGCCTTGGTTTGTTGTTCCTCACAACTCAAGAGGTTGAGCTTTGGTAAAAACAAATACTCCTCCACCTCCAACTGCACGCCCTAAAAGCATGTTATTATCCAGATAGGAAAGATAATATAGTCCTCCAACTGATCGCCTGCAGTGCAAGTTCTTATTTGCATGTGAATACAAAACCATTTATTAAGCAAATACATAGAATTTGACTGTAGTAGATTACCTCCCAGGGGTTGTGTTTGTCACTGGAATTTGAGCTCTGAAAGCACGGATAAATTGCAAAATCTGCACGAAAGCATTCATATGACCCTCAAACAAGAGATCACCATCAATGGTTGTTAGATTAACTTGCACAATCAATGATTTGCATTACAGTCATGTTCTTTCCCCTCTTTCTAAAAAAGCTTAACAATCTAAGTAGATTTTGCATAAAGTATAAACAGAACTTGGAGTTGGAACCAAATATGAGACAGGCAAGGCGATATAAGTTCAAAATGTGATGCAACTCCTCACTAACAAAAATCAGAATGCAATTCCTGATAAAAGGTCATGTACCTGTAGACTTAAAAATGACCGAGGTAGTATTGCTGGAGCTATTAGAGCTTGCAACTCCTCACTGATGTATATGTTCTGAACAGTGATCTGCAAACGAAACTAGCAGGCTTCAGTAAAATCTAAAACGGCCACCGCCTTCTTTGATACTAGAAGTAACTTATGCAACAATTCAGGATTCAGCGAAAGACAATCTCAAGGCATCGTATATGAAGCTGTCTCAAATGGTATATCTATGCCTAGCAAGGCATAAATGGTCAATAAATAAAACAAAAACACATATCGTCTTTCAAAGGAAAGATATAAGTGGATTAGTCAATTACAGGGAGCAACCAAGTAATGCAAAAAATAGTGCCTTTTGAAGTTTAACAGAATACTAGGAAATATTTGCAGGTGATATACCTGAAAACTTTTGCAAGTCATGTTCTATGTAGGGTTGAGAAGCTGACCTCTTCAAACTGAAGGTATATGTTACGAACAGAAATAACATCAAATTTTGCAGAAACAACCAGGGTGGCACCTTCTTCTTCCTGTGAAGCAAAAGAACCACAAGACTTGTTCAGCAGAAGTTTCACAATAATTGAATGTAAGCTTCTTAAATATACGATGGCCCTCCCTTTCTCCCTTTTGGAGGTGGCATCTGAAGTGGGGGTTTTTTTTTTTTTTTTTTTTTTTTCATGGAGTAAATTAAGAATTTTCCAAGAAGAAACAACTAATATGTTTCTAGTGTGCCTTATACGGAAAGATCAAATAGATTACCAGTAGCAATAAAGCCAGGGAACTGTTATTTCATAATTTTGAGTTTCAACTCAAGAAATTTAGCATAAAGCTTAACACTGATTCAAGATAAGTGTGGCACAAGTATAATAAAATTCTAGATAACCTAGAGGAAGCTAAATAGAAGCTTACCTCTAACAAGGGTTGAAGACTCCAGCGAACAACATTGCGGATGACACCTCCTTCGGACTTGTCACGACATTCAAATTTCTGGAAGATCTGCCCCACCTACCCCACATTCATGCACAAACTTAAGATACATCAAAATATCAAGATTAGATATTTAAAAACGAAAAACAGAGAACACAAGAGAAAAGAATGAATCCATCCAGCAGGTGGCACTTGTCAAAAAACTGTTTCTTTGTACAAGGCAAATTCATGAAACTTTGCAAAACAAACAACACATTCTTTGAATTTAAAAGAAAAGAGGTAAAATGATCATAACATTTCTTGATAAGTAACAGTACCTGAAAGAATGGAACCCTAGCGGCTGCTTCGAAAAGAACAAGGACATCAGGAGCAGAAGTATACTGCAGGCGCCATGTCCCATCCAACTTTTCTAGATCAATCGGCTCACCCACGTTGTATCCCTCCAAGCTCACCTGCCATAATTTATACGAAAATGTAATCCATTTAGCTTCCATCAATGAGCATCTAAAACAAGATTTAGTGGAAACAAACCATAGCCTCCTCAATGACAGAGCGTTGATCAGCAGTTGTACTAAGGCCACGTTGTGTCCCCTGAATTGTGCTCAAAAGATCGTGTTTCTTGCTCTCCAATTCAAACTCAGATACCTGAAACCCTAACAGACCCAATTTATCACGGAAAACAACGACATTAATACAAGAGAAGAAGAAAGACAAACCTGAGTCCTATCAACAGTCACAGTTGCTGAGCATGAAAATTTCTTCTGAATAGAAAATTTTCTGGCGCCATTAATGTTTGAACTCAAAGGCTTTGTCTTGCTAAAGCTTCTTCTTCCTGTTGCAATGTGCAATGAAGAGGCAAATGCCAGTGCCATGTCTTCAAAAACGGTTACGAATTAAAGGTCTGATTATGAATTACAATCAAACCGTATGGATCTAATTGATTTACAACAAATTTATTTTGATTTAACCGGTAAGAATTTCTTAACAAAATAAAATATATAAGGAATAGCTTCTGATAATTTAATTTTATCCAATGGTTTTCTCTGGCGCACGATTGACCGCGCGACTGTTCTATTCAATTTTCATATTTTTAATATTAAACAATCTTTTTTTCTGTCGATTTGGTATATAAATTTTTTTTAGTAGATTATTAAGATTTAATTATATTTAATAAAAATATATTAATACAGTTAAAATTTAATTAAATTTAAATTATTATTTAATAACATTGATTTTATTAAAAAAAATTGATATAAAACTTAACTCATTATCCAATTTAAGTTTCAAATAATTATGGGTGGAACAAATAATGAATTGTCTTGATCACATAATTTATTATATTTATTCTTTTTGTGAGTTGAATAAAATTTAAATAATATTTTCTTATAATAATAAAAAAAAATTAAGAAGATTTTAATTATAAAAAGATTTATATTTTTTTTAAATATTACACTTTACAGGGACACAAAGCTGACCCACCTGACTTTCACTCGTCCCCTCCAATATATCGTCAATCCCACCAACTAAAGCTCTCATCTTCTTCGTTAATATTTTTTTTAATGTTACTCTCAATTTCTTCTTCTATTTTCGTTTTTTTCATCACTTCGTTTCCTTCTTTTTTTTCTTTTGCTGACTTTCTCTCCGTTTTTGTGTTGCTTGCCGACGAGCAAAACGCGGCAGATTGCTCTTCCACTGGGTCATTGTCAATGACTCATTGAGTATTTGCTTTAAACGCCAAAGCATATGCAAGTCTTCCATTGCCTTTTGGACATTGGGTTTAGCTATAATTAATTCTCAAACATATCTGATAATTCTGTAGTGTAAGATTCATTTTATACTGTTGCCTGTTCGGTGGCGCACTACCAAGGCTGAATCCCATCTAAAAGCATTGCATAAGAATATTCTAGCAAATTTATTAATATGAATGGTTGTGATTATCCGATTACTAAGGAGTATTTTTGTAAGGAAAAATAAATACTCTCTATTATTATAAGAAAAAAATTTACAAATATAACAAAACTTGCACAGAAAAACACACACACTAACTATACTCTTTACCAAACTCTCTTGTCTTGGATCTTGTTTGTTGGAGATGATTTTAGCTCTCAAGTGAGCTCCATATTTATAGCCAAAGTTTGGCTAACAAATTCAACAAATGAATAGTATCATCGAAAGTTTGTTTGTAATCTTGCACCAAGAAGTCAAGATCCACCGAAAGTGTTTTTGGTTTCATGCATGCAACTCTCTATATGCATGGCAGCTAGATTCTACAATTCTCTCATTCGAGCTACATCTGAAATGATTGTCATTAGAAAACTATCACGGTTATGTCTCTGCACAGCTCTAGTTTTTCCTGATTGACCACCTTTGTACATGTCGGATGTGTCTATGCACAACACACTTCATTGTGTCTCTGTACAGTACTCTTCTGCTATGTCTCTGCACAACACATTTCATTGTGTCTCTACACAGTACTCTTCTGTTATGTCTCTGTACAGTGCTGGTTCCACTGTCATATATCTTCACCCATTTATTCCCAAATGTCATCTTGCATTGTGGGAAACTCTCTGGCTCCCTCTCACCAGTAAACAGAATGTATTCGGATCCCGTATATCTGGTTGATGGAATCATGTCTCGCTTAGATCTTCTTGTCTGAGGTCCACTAGTTTCCGGAGGTCTGCCATCATCCAAGTCTGTGGATGATCCTGTAGCTTATAGTGGAGCAGGTTGCAGCTCCCCCTCGTCAACACTCTCTTTTGTAGCTTCCAATGGAGCAGGTTATGTCTCACTTTGCTCAATATCCTTAGTTGTCTCCTCTAGTTTTGCTTTTGATTTCATCGTGCACCCTATCTGTGGTTAATTATACTGGTGATGGGTATAGATTTTTATCGGCACTGAAATCGGAAGATATTTTAGGCTTTTCAATGTCTTCATTTGTCTAGTCTTCAAGAAACTCTACATTCTAACTTCTGATGACCATCTTTTTCTTCGGGTCTCATAATATGTATCCAAATTCTTCATCTCCATAGCCTAAGAATAAACATAGAGTTGTCATTTCATCGAGCTTCTGCTTGAGCTCCTTGGATACATATGTAATGGCTTAACAACCGAATAATTTGAGGTGAGAGTATGAGAGATTCTTACCAGACCACACATTCTCCGAAATCTCAAAATTCAATGGTATAGATGGTGATCTGTTAATCAGGTAACATGCGGTATGAACAGCTTCTCCCCAGAATGACTTTGGTAGCTTAGCCATACTGATCATGCTTCTGACTTTCTCCATAATAGTGCGGTTCATTCTTTCAGCTACACCATTATGTTTAGGGGGTGTGGAACAGTTCTCTCATGTCGAATGTCGTATCTTCTACAGTAGGCATCAAACTCACTGGAACTCTACTCGCCTCCATCATTTGTGCGGAGGCAATTCAGCTTCTTCATTATTTCACGCTCTACCATGGTGTGGAACACCTTGAACTGATCGATGACTCGATCCTTCGTATTAAGGAAATACACTCACACTTTCTGAGAAGCATTATCAATTAAAGTCAGAAAATACTTGTTACCGCCCAGTGAATCAACCTCCAATGGACCATATGTTGGGGTGGTTGTGGAACTCATAGGGTCCGATCGGTGCCTCGCGCAGTGAAAGTGAGTCTAACCCAAGGATATCAAGGATAGGTGTATTTTAAAATATTTTAATGAAAACTACATTTCGATACGAGTCCATAGGAGAAAATGAGGACCAAATCGGAGTATGGAAACTCTGGAATGAAGAAAATGAAGTTTTAGTGTTCATCAGCTCTTGCTGTCGCGACACATAGAATTGGGAGTCGCGACACCCAAATCTGTGAGAACAATATGTGAGAGCTCAAAATCTCAAAGTCACGACGCGCAAGGGTATGAGTCGCAACGCCCGGATGTCTGATGCTCAGAATCGCAATGCTGGAAGGTCAGTGTCACGACGCTCCCCTGGGCAGTGAGTAATTTCAATCTTCAAATCAATCCTAAACACTTCCAATTTTATCCTATCATTTCAATACACCTTAAAACCAATTTTAACATCAAAACCAACCACAACACATATTACATACAGTATTCTAAATATATATATATATATATATATATATTTGTTTGAATCAAAACACAAACCAATTTAGAATCCCACTATGAAATGTCTCATGAATAATTCTAGTTCACCCAAAGGTAGTTAAGTGATTCTAGAATGGTAGCTATAACTCTAAGCTTTAATCTAAAGTTTCAAACTCTTATTAATTGTTCAATGTCCAACATGAACATATTTGACCTAATTACAAACATATTGTATTTATACTTCCAAAGCATCCTAACACAATTCATTAACCTTATTTCAACTTTAAACTATGTAATTATGCATCCAATACATAATTCATCACTATATGTCTCATTAATGAAAACATTACTAATGAAGAACATAGATTAAGAGAAGTTCAAACTTTTCTAATAAGGTTGATATAAAGATCCAATCTTATTCTCCTTGTTGAAATGGTTGGAGAACTTACAAGGTTTAGCAAGCTTGACTCCAAGATCCAATCTTGATTCCAATGCTAGCAAGCTTCACTCCAAGATCCAATCTTAATTTTTCCTTGTTGAAATATTGTAGAGATCTTCCAAAACTTCTCTGAACACTTCTCTAACTTAGGCTAATTTCTCCAAGAATTATTTGCATTTAGCTTTCACAAGCTTAATTAATACATTTCTCAAGCTTGCTATTTATAGCAAAACTTAGACAATTTTTAATTAATAAAATTTCTAATCAATTTTTTTGTGGGCATAATCTAATTTGTCCAAATATGTATAATTAGATGTGACTAATTACATTTGTCTACTACTTTGATTTAATCCAATTAAATCAAGACAAAGCTTAATTAATGGATTAGTTACATGTCTTCCACTTTGATTTAATCTAATTAAATCAAACCAAAAATACTTATAATTACATATTTGGAATTCCCAAAATATCCTCAAAATGGTAGAGATATTTATGAATTTACAATTAAACCCTTATGTAATTATTGAAGTAATCCAATTAGGTCAATATAAATAATCAATGTTATCCAATAACATTTGATTATCTTAGTTGATAATAATATTATCGAAAATATTATCTTTTATCAAAATTAATCGACTACCCAAGTGCTCAACGAGTACATTACATATTGGGACTCTCTAAGTTCAGACACATTCGTCATATAAGTCTAGCTAATATGTACGCAATTCGGCCACCTCCAATTTCACGAAGAACACGAACGGCATTTCTGAACTTTACAAATCAAGGTCATTACATATATTTATCAATCCCTCCATCGTAGGCTATCCGAGTTGTGCTTGGGAAACATAGAATATACCGTCAAGTTTCTAAGGCATACATCTCATGTCGACTTGTCCACGATTCTTTACAACTAATCATAAACCATTTTAGATATATGCGATCCACCTTTGGTGATCGAATTTGGCCAAAGTTTTAAGGATTGTGACTTACTTACATGGATACCTAAACCCCTTTTGGTACACATACGGGCCGACGAATCCTATCTTGATTCACACATGATTAACAAGTGCATCATTTCACACCCAACGAATCTAGTGGCCAGTCCATGAAAGATTTCTGACATACATGGTATCAAAGTATGAATGATCTCACACAAAATCAATGCTATCACAGAGTCAAAGGATTACAAATGCTACTCGACTCGAAAAGATTCTTATTGATGGTGGTGTGTACTTCAAACTATTAGGAATCACATGTGACTCATTCAGTATTCAGTCAAACCAATACCCATACGTTTATACGAGCTTCCAAAGCTCATGGTACATCGAGTTAAACCATTGGAACTCCAATTCCAATATACGATATGTGCTAGTCTTCTAAGTTATAGGAATTTGACCGTATTCCAAAACCAACTACTATGACTATTTAATTTAAGAATAGTTTATAATAGTAATACTATCTCAATTTCGGACCAACTAGTGTCCAATATTACAACAAGACTATTCTAAATTCAATGTCATTCTTAGTATATTTATACATCAATCTATATGCAAGATGACAATACCATTAATAAAGTATTAAATGAAAATGTAGTTAATTTTATTAATAAATAATAAAATGTACAATACATTATTCGAATTGGCACTCCAAGCACCAACTCCAACAAACGTCCACTTGCTTAGTGCCATTCTGGATGGTACCGCAGTCCCATCTCCTCCACATATTTATCGAATAACTTAGGAGGTAAGGCTTTAGTAAACGGGTCTGTTATGTTGTCTAGTCCTTGAACCTTCAAGACTATTATATCTTTTCGTTCAATATTCTCTCTAATTACGTGGTATTTCCTTTCTACGTGTTTAGATTAGGAATGCGCTCTTGGCTCTTTAGCCTACGCAATGGCTACACTATTATCACAGTACATTGGGATTAAATCCGAAATACTAGGCACAATGGCAAGTTCAGTGATAAAATTTCTAATCCAAACGGCTTCTTTAGCAGCTTCTGAAGCCGCTATAAATTCCGCCTCAGTGGTGGAATCAACTATTGAGCCTTGCTTTGCACATCGCTAACTAACCGCACCACCATTAAGGGTAAATATCTATCTAGATGTAGACTTTGTATCATCTGGATCTCCCTGGAAATCAGAGTTTGTATAACGCTTAACTTATAGCTTATTTTCTCCATATATCGAAAATTTATCCTTAGTACCCTTAAGATACTTCAAGATATGTTTTACGGCTGTCCAATGATCATTACCTGGATCACATTGATATCGGCTAGACACACTGACGCCGAAACTGATGTCAGGCCTCATACATAGCATAGCATACATGATTTTTCCAATATAAGAAACACATGTGAAGTTAGATATTCTAACTCTTTCTTCCTCAGTCTGAGGTGTCATTTTCTTCGAAAGATGTATGCCATATCGGAAAGGTATATTTGCTGCCTTGTAGTTAGTAAAACCGTACCTTTCTAATATTTTGTCTATGTACGTCGATTATGACAACCCTATAAGCTTCAAACTCTATCCCATTAGAGCTTTATACTTAGTATATAGGAAGCTTCACCCATATCTTTCAAAGAGAAGTTCTTGCAAAGGTAGGCTTTCACACTTTGCATCAATCCTATATCATTCCCTATGATAAGGATGTCATTTACATACAAAACTTGGAAAACTATCATGATCCCACCCGTTTGCTTATAAACACACGGTTCTTCCTCGTTCTTGATAAATCCAGATAATATAATTATCTCATCAAAATGACGATTCCAGCTTCAGGATGACTGTTTAAGTCCATAAATAGACTTCTGGAGCTTGCAAACCAAGTTTGAGGTCTCACTAGATATAACACCCTATGGTTGTTCCATATAGATATCCTCATTGAGGAATCCATTTACGAAAGTGGTTTTCACATTCATCTGTCATATCTCATAGTTGTGATATGTAGTAATGGCTAAAAGAATCTTAATGGATTTTAGCATGGCTATTGGTGAAAAAGTTTCCTCATAGTAAATCCCAGGATGTTGAGTGTAACCTTTTGCTACCAGTCGGGCCTTAAAGGTTTCAACCTTTCCATCAAGCCCTCGTTTCATTTTGTAAACCCATTTACATCCAATAGGTTTAACTTCTTCATGAAGTTCAATTAAGTCTCAGACTTGATTATCATGCATAGAATCCATCTCGGATTTCATGGTTTCCTACCATTTTCCCGAATCGATATCCGATATCGCTTCTTTATACGTAGTCAAATTTGTTTCATCTAAGAGGAGAATATCAAGGCTCACATCAGATATTAAAAACAATCTCTCAAGAGGTCTTGATATTCCATTCGACTTACATAGAACCTGTGTTGTAGATCATTCACCTAGTTGGATCTCTAGTTATATCTCAGGTTTCTTATTGTTGGGATCAAACTCATCAAGTTCAATCTTTCTACAATTCCTACTATTTCTCAAAAATTCATGATAAGTGCATGAAAATGTACTTTGAACATCGCTAATTCGGCTCAATTATCATGTATTTGATCTTAATTATAGTTTATTTTATGTCTTATTATTAGGAAGCAATGGAACATGAATCTTGGATCAATTACACAAGTTTCGGGACCTTGCAGACGCATCGGAAGCACGCGGGAAGAGCGGAAACACGAACAAAACATGGAACCATGATTTTCAACTGGCGTCACGACGCCCACCTTCTGGCATCGCGACGCCATTCCAGCCTTCTTCCCATATATTTTCCAGTAGGTTAGGCACCACAGCGCCACTTCCCAGCATCGCGGCACCCCAAAAGACCCCAAAAACTTAATTTAGTCGTGTTTGATGAGCACAAGTACTTCGGAACTTCCCTATTGTTAGACATTATGTCCCATAGCGTCACTGTTGTAAATGATATTGTATTATTGTACAAAATTAACTATGTGATAATGAATTTGCCTTTTTCCGTTTTGTAATATATTTACTTTGATATATAAATGGCGAAAGTCCATATGATTAATACCGGATTGAGATGATATGAGACAGTATCAATCCATAAAGGTTTAATCATTAAATATCCCTAGTCGGAGTATTATCGAGATCGGACATCGATAATGCGGAATAGACTAGTATTGCGCTTGTGCACGTTGTGAGGGCACAACGGCATAGTTCTCATATATTTAAGTATTGGATACTTATGCAAGTGCGATAGGAGGTTGTGTTTTACCGATGGTACGGAAAACAGCTTCGCTCTGGATAGACCCCGCGGAATCCCATTGGTAGTATGTCTGCGTGTCTATGGGAGGCCGCATCAGGGTAGGTATTGTTGGATAATATGACCCATAGCGTCACTATTTGTACAGATCACGGTGTTGTTGTACAAATTAACTATGTGACAAGGAAATTGCACTCTCATCATTTGTGATTAGATCACCATAGATGTATAAATGAAGAGAGGTCCATATGATTAGTTCCTGGATTGAGATGATATGAGACAGTATCAATCCCCGAAGGATTAATCATTAAATATCCCTAGCCGAAGTATTATCGAGACTGGACATCGATAATGCGGAATAGGCTAGTATTGCACTTGTGCGCGTTGTGAGGGCACAACGGCATAGTTCTCATATATATAAGTATGGATACTTATGCAAGTGCGATAGGAGGTTGTGTTTCACCGATGGTACGGGAAACAGCTTCGCTCTGGATAGACCCCTCGGAATCCCATTGGTATTATGACTATGTGTCTATGGGAGGCCGAAATCGAGGTAGGTGTGTATAGTCTTAACCTGAGACTTGCATCGCTAATACTTGCGATAATCGGTAGACTTTGGTCTTGGTGGTACAGGGCTTTAACCGGTTCTGGGTACACCGCTTCTGGGTTTATCAGAGAGTCGTAGTGTATTGGGTGTGATGTCAAGACGGAAGTGTCACTTCAGTCATATTGGAGTTGATGTCACGCAGGATACGGTACTAGTGCTCTTGAGTGTTGCGCAACCAATCGGGATATTGTGACCAGGTCATGTATATCGATTATAGAGACTATGTTACCAGACATCCGACATGTGCTTCGGACGGGGCAGACACTTATCCAGCCCCAGCCCTAGCACGTGATTATCCGATACTGGGCCATATACACAATACTACGGTATACTACGCTTGATACAGATCTATATATTCCTGTAAGAATATCTGGAGAATTGGGTAGGCATGGGGTTTTGCTAGAGGCTAACCTTGTCTTGTAAATCGATATAAACGTAGTACGAGGTACTTACGTGTTCGGACAGTCCGACGATCGTATTTACTGCCCACATATCCGGAGATCTCATGGGTCGGTTCCTGAAGATTCACGATGACGTATTACTCGCACTTTGATTAATCTGGGATTAATTAGAAGAGAGAGATAGAATTAATCTGGGATTAATTCGATGAGAGAGGAAAATTAATCTGGGATTAATTACGGAGATATTTTATCTCGGATAAAATATCGTTAAAGAGAGAGAACGATTAATTTGGAATTAATCGATAAAATTAATATATTTATATATTAATCGAAATTGGATTTCGACGCGGAATTAAAATTAGATTTTAATTCGGGCGAACGAATTAATTTAGAATAAATTCGTTAGCGATGTGAATAGTGAATTCGCTAGGCGTAATCACTTAATTACGACGCGACGGAAAATTCGTTAATTTGGAATTAGCGAACCCGAGCCCGAGAGTGATTGCGAGCGCATTCGCATTTCGAATTCGAGCGCGGCACGCGAGTCACATCAAGCGTCAAATCGCTAGTCGCGTCAATCGTCAAATCAATTGTCACTTTGAGTGATGTGACTTGACAATATGTCACTTTATTAAAGTGAATAGATGTGATGTGAAAAGTGATGTGATATGACTTAAAGTATAAAGTAATTGTGATGGAATATGAAAAGGTTGGAATATATATTCTGTTTATTTATTTTGGGAAAATAAATGATAATATATATTACTTTTTCTTTTCCCTTTAACTATTCATTCGTTCCTCTCTCTCCAAAATACGCACTCTCATTTCCCTTTTCTTCTTCCCTCTTCTTCTCGGCTCACTGCCGAATTCTTCATCAAATTTGTTCTGGTTTACCGAGCATTTGAGAAGCAAAAGAAGAATACAAGTGCTAGCACACACCTTGAGTGATACATAGGTGATAGGGAAGTGATTCCGTGAGCATGAAGCTTGAAGCTTTGAGCTTCAATGGAGCTCATCAATGGCCGAACATGGAGGAAGCCGAACCAGTCCAAACCGAGCAGCCCACTGCCTTGGAGAGCTGTTACCGTGAGCTTGGAGATGCAAAACGCATCTTGTTTTCATTTCATCAAAACCGAAATTCAATGTGAGTATATTCCGCACCTCCTTTGATGTGTTCATATGCGGTTTTTATGCATGATTTGTGATCTTTGGGACTTTGATTTAACTCTTTCAGGTGTATATGGTCTTAACCTGAGACTTACATCGCTAGTACTTGCGACAATCGGTAAACTTTGGTTTTGGTGGTTGGGGACCTTAACCGGTTCTGTGTACACCTCTTATGGGTTTATCGAGAATCGTAGTGTACTGGATGTGATGTCGAGATGGAAGTATCACTTCAGACATATGGAGGTGATGATCACGCAGGACACAGAACTAGTACTCTATAAAAGGTTGCAACCGTCGGGACAATATGACCAGGTCAGGATTGTCCGATTTAAAGAGACTAGTTGCTTGATGTCCGATATATGTTTCGTACGGGGCAGACACATTTCCAGCCCCAGGCCTAACATGTGATCGTCCGATACTGGATCGATGTACGCAATACTACGGTATATTACGCTTGATATAGATCTGATATTCCTATAAGAATATTTCTGGAGAATTGGGTAGGCATGGCGCTTTGCTAGAAGCCAACCTTGTCTTGTGAATCGGTAAAAACGTAGTACGAGGTACGTACGTGTTCGGATTATCCGACGACCGTATTTACTGCCAACATATCCGGAGATCTCTTGGGTCGCTTCCCGAAGATTCACCAATGACGTATGATTCAAACTCGATTAATCTTGGATTAATACGGAGAGACTTTATCTTGGATAAAGTACTATAAATAGAGAGAGAACGATTAATTTGGAATTAATCGTAAAATTATTATATTCGATATAATAATCGAAATTCGATTTCGACGCGAAATTAAAATTAGATTTTAATTCGGACAAACGAGTTAATTTAGAATTAACTCGTTAGCGACGTAAATAATAATTTCGCTAGGCGCAATCATTTATTTAAATTCGATTTAATTAACGTCGCGACGTAAGTTCGGTATTTCGGAAATATCGAACCCGAATGCGTGAGTGCACGTGGGCCCACTTTCATTTGGAAACGTGTGGGGCCCACATGACACATGTCATATTATGCATTATTTAATTGTGATGCATTGCATGGAGATAGTGTACAATGCACTCAATGGTTTTGCATGGAAATTGAGTGTTTGACACTCTAACCAAGCCATGATTGATTTGTGTCATAAGTTTATTATTAATTTAATAATATTATGGCATAAATATAAATTGATTTTTGAAATCAAATCCCTCACTCTCCTCTTTCCTCTGGACCGAAACTGTGAAGTTTCACAGCCCTCTCCACTTTTCTGTTTTTGTTGCAAAAACTTGAAGAAATTGTGTTTTGTTTGGAACATAAATTACACACACAAGGCTAGCACCTTCAAGGGATCATACAAAGGTGTTATGGGAAACTAATTCTTGAGCTTGGAAGGATCAAAGAAAGCTTGGAGCTTCCCCACTCACCTTGGCCGAAACCTTCACTGCACAAAGGAGAAAATTTTCATTTCATCAACGCATCCGCATTCCGATCTTTGTGAGTATGATTCCGCCATACTTCATCTTTTAATATATATATTCATTGTTGTATTTAAATGCTTAATCTTTCCTTGGGACATATAATAGAAACCAACAATGGTATCATGGAGCCATGGTTAAGCATGAAATACTTTAGGTTAAAATTTGGGTAAAATTGATTGAAGCATGTTCTTGTGAAATTGATGAATGAGTATGCTTATATGTATGTAAAATGACATAATATGAAATCAATTTTATGAAAAATGCATTGGATGATTTTTTTCCCCAAATTCATGCCTTGGCCGAATGTGTTGCTACTTGGAGTGGATTGGAATTTTTGTTGTTTTAAGATCATTGGATGACTTAGAACGTATACGGGACGTAAATTAGTAATTCAATCGGATTGAAAAAAACAAATCGACACAAAAAACTCACCTTGGCCGAATGTTAATGGACATGTAAAGGAGTTTATTTTTTGTTAAAATTAATGTTGGACATTTATTTTGAAAAATAGATGATTAATAAATTAAATGGGTATTTTTGAAATATTTGGTTTAATATATTAATCTTGGTTTTACACTTTAATTAATTGGACTTTATGTTTGGAATATTAAAATTTAATTAATGGGCTTAATTGGTGAATTGGGCTTTTAATATTGTATTTGGGCATAATGGGCTTGGGTGGACCAAGTTGATTTGGGCCAAAAGGATTGGATCCAATTTGGGCCTAAATCACTCCATTAAGTCCAAATATAATATAATGGGCTTTAAAAATTTAATTGGGCCTTATGGGCTTAAAATTGGTTTTATGGCATTTAAGGGTGATTCCTTATTTGGGCTTGGTAATTGGGTTTGACCCACATTGACCAAAGCCCAAGCCTTAATAAATCAATTGAAAGCCCATTTGACTTGAATTAAATTAAACATTGGATGTTAGTTGGGCTTTGAGACCCAATAGGATTAGATTTAGAATCTAAGTCTTTAAAGCACATTAAAAGTGTAAACATTTAATTTGGAATTAAATAATTGAATTCGTATTGAATACGAATTAAATTAGATTTAATAAGTAGTTCGATATAATTCGCGAATTCGTACCTTATGTACTTATT
This sequence comes from Zanthoxylum bungeanum, assembly GCA_019454045.1. NCBI lineage: Eukaryota > Viridiplantae > Streptophyta > Magnoliopsida > Sapindales > Rutaceae > Zanthoxylum > Zanthoxylum bungeanum. The sequence continues at coordinate 100,519 of SKCR01042611.1, forward strand.
CTCAATCGAGTTGGACTCGCGCAAAATCAAACCGTTGTTTGAACATTGGATGATCACTTAAACATAGACTAATTAATTGGATTAGATTGGTTGTAAAAAGCATGTCTTGTTTGAAAATATATGTATGTGTTGAATGAATAGTGTATATCGGATGGATATTAGAAGGGAAATGGTAATTTTAGAAATTATTGTAAATTTGGAATTTATAAATTGGACCTGCGTGTCCAGCCTTATCTCTTTATCTCTTTGTATTCTCTTCTCACCTAATTCCCCTCAATGTAAATGAGGTTTCTCTTATTGTATTATGAAAATGGGTAGAAGTAAAATAGTGCTAGCAGGGAGAGGAAATGGAGTGATTTGTTCTAGGAACAAATTGTTTATATATCCATCCGCATATCACTATTAATTTACTTTACGCGCTTTATGATGTTTTAGAGCATGCTTAAGGGTGTATGATGATGAGACCTAACAAAGATAAATAAATTGGTTGCCAATTACGCGAAAATCCCTCAATTTATATTAAGCAAATATCCTTCCATTGAATGATTCTTGTTCAAGATCCGAAGTTGGCATTGGTTTGTTTGGCCAAAGTCAAGACCTTTGTCAATCAAGGATGTACTTGAATCATGAGAGTTTTGTTGCATATCGGTGTCTTGTCCAAATCGTGATTTTTATTGGCCAAAGTCAAGATCACTTTTTGTCCAATGACATTGATTACGAAACTTTCCTCGTCAATGGGTCCCGCTTAACTGGAATCATTAGGTTTTTTTTTGGCCAAAGCCAAGGCCTAGATGATTCGGAGGATATGGTTAGGAAAATGTAATGGATACATTGACATTATACATATGTTTCGGACTTGGATGTCCACCTAACCGGATCTAGGAATTGGATGAGATCCAATTGATCATAGAGATCTACCTAAGTTAAATAGCATACAGCTTTTATTGACCAAAGTCAAGGTTGTGTGTTATTTAACGGGATCCTAGCCCACTAGGAAATGCGATTTCCCGAGTTCTCCACAAGAGGGTTAGAGACTTGAAGAAAATAGTGGGAGGCTATTATTGAATTTGCAATTTCGTTCAGATACTTAGCCTTACGCGTCTTTCAAAATTATTTCGTCAATATTTTAATAATTAGTTGGACTAATATATTGTTATTTTGCTTGTAACAGTTTGACTGTACCCATAACATCGTTGACTTTATAGTTGGACTATAGTTGTCAAATGACTGGCAAGGGTAATGTCCGCTACATAATCATGGGCGATAATGTCTTCAAATGGACAAACTTTGCCGACTGGGAAATGAACCTCAAGATAGTGCTTGGGGATGAGAGGGTGCTGTATACTATTCAGAGACCTCTCCCGCCTAAACCCACTGAGCCACTGGAGCTAGAGTTATGGAAGACTCATAGTGATGATTGTGACCAAGCTCAGTCAGTTATGCTAGCTGCAATGACCCAGCATTTCAGACGCCAGAACAGGGACTTGGATCCCTATAACATGATGGCAAGATTGCGTGATCTCCACCGCACCAACAAGCGGATGGAGAGGTACGAGCTAGTAAGGAAACTCTTCCGCTCCCGGATGACAGACGGCGCATCAGTTGAGGCCCACGGGACTCAAATGATCGCTGACATTGATGAGTTATCCAAGATGGGCATTGTCTTGGAGGCAGAGTTGACGATTGATATGCTATTACAATCGCTACCCGATACTTGGAAACAAATCATCATCAATAAGTTGATGGACACTGACGACACTCTTGGAGAGTTGTTGTCCGTGCTGAAGGAGTCCAAAAAAAACTCCTAAAGGGGAGCAAGCGCGAGGCGCATTATGCATCGACCTCTCATGCGCCAAGGGCTGGGCCCAAGGCAATTGGAGGTGCGAGGAAGAAGAAGTTCAAGAACAAGGGCAAGGGCAAGTTGACAGTGGCTTCTAGGAAGCCAAAGGACAAATCTCGCGACATCTGCCTCAACTGCGGCAAGAGGGGTCACTGGAAACGTGACTGCCGAATGGGCAAAGGGCAGAGGGAGGATATCAAGGCTGGCAAGGCTATCGCCTCTGGTATGTTTGTTATTGAGATAAATATGAATACTTCTAGTTTTAAAAATTGGATTTTTGATTCTGGTTGTGGTGCATATTTGTACTGATGTGCAGGATCTGCAGGATAGCAGGGTGCTGGCATCGGGGGAGATGGATCTACGGGTCGGAAACGGAACACCAGTTGCTGTTTTGGCCGTAGGGACTTTTGTTTTAGAACTGCCCTCAGGGCATGTACTTAAACTTTTGAACTGTTATTTTGTACCTAGTTTAACTAGGAATATTATATCTGTATCCTTGTTACCCAGCAGGGTTACACTTTTGTATTTAGAAACACTGGGTGTTATTTATATAAAAATGATGCAGAAATTTGCACAGCTGTTGCAAATAACGGTCTTTATATTTTGAATATAAATGAATCTCCTAAAATGACAAACAAAAGGCTCAAAAGGAGTAATCTAAAAGATGAAGCTTATATGTGGCATTGTCGTCTAGGACACATCAACAAGACTCGCATATCCACACTTTCGAAGAGTGGGTACTTGGACGAATTTGATCCCAATTCATATGACGTCTGCGAATCTTGTCTTTTAGGCAAAATGCCTAAATCACCTTTTAGCGGTAAAGGTGAACGTGCCACAAAATTGTTGGCTCTCGTTCATACTGACGTATGCGGGCCCATGTCTAGCCAGGCTAGAGGTGGATTTCACTACTTCGTAACCTTCACAGATGATGCATCTCGTTACGGTTATGTATATCTTATGAGACACAAGTCGGAAACTTTTGAGAAATTCAAAGAGTTTCGACACGAAGTGGAGAAACAAACAGGGAAGAGTATTAAGACATTACGGTCAGACCGTGGTGGCGAATACTTAAGTTATGAGTTTCAAGATTACTTGAAAGAATATGGTATTCTTTCACAGTGGACTCCTCCTGGAACACCGCAATTAAACGGTGTGTCCGAACGGAGAAACCGCACCTTGTTAGACATGGTGAGGTCAATGATGAGTCGCACTGAGCTACCAATATCCTTCTGGGGATACGCATTAAACAGTGCTATACTTATTTTAAATAAGGTACCGTCGAAGTCTGTTGAACAGACTCCATATGAGATATGGACAGGAAGGAAACCAGGTTTCTCTTTCCTGAAGATTTGGGGATGCTGGGCATATGTTAAACGTTTGGAAGGTACCAAACTTGAACCCAAATCTGATAAATGCCTTTTCGTAGGATATCCTAGGGAAACCAAAGGATATTACTTCTATCACCCACAAGAGAACAAAGTATTTGTTGCTCTACAAGCATTTTTCCTTGAGAAGGATTTTATAAATGCAGTGGTAAGTGGGAGGAAAGTAGAACTCGATGAAGATCGTAGTGATACTGTTCCTGGCAATGAATCAACGACGGAACAAGAACAGACCGTCCGGGATGAGTCTGTACCACAAACTTCACATACACAAGGCCGCGTAGGTCGGAGAGAGTCAGAACAGTACCTGAGAGGTATGGGTTCCTGATCTCACCTCATGTAGATATTAATCTTATTGAGGATATTGAGCCGGCTACGTATGAGGAAGCGATACAAAATATCGATTCCGCTTTATGGCAAGAAGCCATGAAGTCCGAGATGGATTCCATGTACGCCAACCAAGTTTGGACACTGGTTGATGCACCAGAAGGCGTAAAGCCTATTGGATGCAGATGGATCTTCAAGAAGAAGACCGACATGGATGGCAACGTACAAACGTACAAAGCTAGGCTTGTAGCGAAGGGGTATCGTCAACAATATGGTATTGATTATGACGAAACCTTCTCACCCGTTGCCATGATTAAATCCATTCGGATAATGCTTGCAATAGCTGCATATTTCGATTACGAGATATGGCAGATGGACGTTAAAACCGCTTTCCTTAACGGAAACCTTTTGGAGGATGTTTATATGCAACAGCCTGACGGTTTTATCGTACCTAGACTTGCAAACAAGGTTTGTAAGTTAAATCGATCCATTTATGGATTGAAGCAAGCATCACGGTCATGGAATCAACGTTTTGATGAGATCATAAAAGAATATGATTTCGTGCAAAACGCAGATGACCCTTGTGTATACAAGAAGGTTAGTGGGAGAGCACTTACTTTTATTGTCCTTTATGTCGACGACGTATTGCTTATAGGCAATGACATTCCCATGCTAACGTCGGTGAAAGCTTGGCTTTCATTAAAATTCTCCATGAAAGATCTGGGAGAAAGCCTTTATTCTTGGAATAAAGATCTACCGGATAGATCTAGAAAGCTGCTTGGACTCTCCCAGAGTACATACATTGATAAAGTGTTGAAGCGATTCAACATGGAACAATCCAAGAGGGGATTGGTTCCAATGGTACGTGGTACCTCTCTGTCTAAGGACATGTGTCCTAAGACTCAGGAAGAGAGAGACAACATGAGTCGGATACCGTTCGCCTCGGCAGTCGGATCGATCATGTATGCCATGATATGTACACGACCTGATGTCTCATATGCTTTGAGCATGTGCAGTCGCTATCAGGCCGATCCAGGTGAAGGTCACTGGATAGCAGTTAAGAATATCCTTAAGTATCTTAAACGAACTAAGGATGCTTTCTTAATTTATGGAGGTGGAGAACTTGCGGTATCTGGGTATACCGATGCAAGTTTCCAAACCGACAAGGATGACTACAAGTCGCAATCCGGGTACATTTTTTGTTTGAATAACGGAGCAGTGAGCTGGAAATCTTCCAAGCAAGATACTGTTGCCGATTCAACAAAAAGAAGGAGTACATCGCTGCATCTGAAGCAGCAAAGGAGGCAGTTTGGATCCGAAAGTTCCTAATCGGATTAGGAGTAGTTCCGTTAGCAGCTGAGCCCGTTCCATTGTATTGTGACAATAACGGGGCTATAGCACAGGCTAAGGAACCAAGGTCTCATCAACGGTCCAAGCATGTTCTTCGACGTTACCATCTGATTCGGGAGATTATACATCGTGGCGATGTAAAGGTCGAGAAGGTCACATCAGATGACAACATTGCAGATCCGCTGACGAAGGCTGTTCTTCAGCAAGTTTTTGAACGACACATACATAGTTCGGGTATTAGATGCTTGAGTGACTGGCTATAGGCCAAGTGGGAGATTGTTAGACATTATGTCCCATAGCGTCACTGTTTGTAAATGATATTGTATTATTGTACAAAATTAACTATGTGATAATGAAATTGCCTTTTGCCGTTTTGTAATATTATTTACTTTGATATATAAATGGCGAAAGTCCATATGATTAATACCGGATTGAGATGATATGAGACAGTATCAATCCATAAAGGTTTAATCATTAAATATCCCTAGTCGGAGTATTATCGAGATCGGACATCGATAATGCGGAATAGACTAGTATTGCGCTTGTGCACGTTGTGAGGGCACAACGGCATAGTTCTCATATATTTAAGTATTGGATACTTATGCAAGTGCGATAGGAGGTTGTGTTTTACCGATGGTACGGAAAACAGCTTCGCTCTGGATAGACCCCGCGGAATCCCATTGGTAGTATGTCTGCGTGTCTATGGGAGGCCGCATCAGGGTAGGTGTATATGGTCTTAACCTGAGACTTACATCGCTAGTACTTGCGACAATCGGTAAACTTTGGTTTTGGTGGTTGGGGACCTTAACCGGTTCTGTGTACACCTCTTCTGGGTTTATCGAGAATCGTAGTGTACTGGATGTGATGTCGAGATGGAAGTATCACTTCAGACATATGGAGGTGATGATCACGCAGGACACAGAACTAGTACTCTATAAAAGGTTGCAACCGTCGGGACAATATGACCAGGTCAGGATTGTCCGATTTAAAGAGACTAGTTGCTTGATGTCCGATATATGTTTCGTACGGGGCAGACACATTTCCAGCCCCAGGCCTAACATGTGATCGTCCGATACTGGATCGATGTACGCAATACTACGGTATACTACGCTTGATATAGATCTGATATTCCTATAAGAATATTTCTGGAGAATTGGGTAGGCATGGCGCTTTGCTAGAAGCCAACCTTGTCTTGTGAATCGGTAAAAACGTAGTACGAGGTACGTACGTGTTCGGATTATCCGACGACCGTATTTACTGCCAATATCCGGAGATCTCTTGGGTCGCTTCCGAAGATTCACCAATGACGTATGATTCAAACTCGATTAATCTTGGATTAATTACGGAGAGACTTTATCTTGGATAAAGTACTATAAAAGAGAGAGAACGATTAATTTGGAATTAATCGTAAAATTATTATATTCGATATAATAATCGAAATTCGATTTCGACGCGAAATTAAAATTAGATTTTAATTCGGACAAACGAGTTAATTTAGAATTAACTCGTTAGCGACGTAAATAATAATTTCGCTAGGCGCAATCATTTATTTAAATTCGATTTAATTAACGTCGCGATGTACGTTCGGTATTTCGGAAATATCGAACCCGAACGCGTGAGTGCACGTGGGCCCACTTTCATTTGGAAACGTGTGGGGCCCACATGACACATGTCATATTATGCATTATTTAATTGTGATGCATTGCATGGAGATAGTGTACAATGCACTCAATGGTTTTGCATGGAAATTGAGTGTTTGACACTCTAAGCCATTGCATGATTTGTGTCATAAGTTTATTATTAATTTAATAATATTATGGCATAAATATAAATTGATTTTTGAAATCAATCCCTCACTCTCCTCTCTTTCCTCTTGACCGAAACTGTGAAGTTTCACAGCCCTCTCCACTTTTCTGTTTTTGTTGCAAAAACTTGAAGAAATTGTGTTTTGTTTGGAACATAAATTAACACACAAGGCTAGCACCTTCAAGGGATCATACAAAGGTGTTATGGGAAACTAATTCTTGAGCTTGGAAGGATCAAAGAAAGCTTGGAGCTTCCCCACTCACCTTGGCCGAAACCTTCACTGCACAAAGGAGAAAATTTTCATTTCATCAACGCATCCGCATTCCGATCTTTGTGAGTATGATTCCGCCATACTTCATCTTTTAATATATATATTCATTGTTGTATTTAAATGCTTAATATTTCCTTGGGACATATAATAGAAACCAACACCTATATAAACCCAAGTTCGTCCAAACCCTAGAGGAGGAGAGAAAGAGGAGAAAAACAAAGAGAAAATACACAACAAGGAGTTGAAGTCACATATTTGAGAGAGAAGAATGAGGAAGCTTCATATCAGACATGATGCTCCTCCGATCTATCAAGGCTATGTCTTTTTTCTATATGGAAAACTAATCTTCTAGGCAAAGCTAATGATGAACTCTTGTAATTAAGTTCTTATGTTCATGTTTTTTATTCCTGAATGTTCATCAACGTTTAATACAATTGATATCTTGCTGATTTTTATTATCTTTTGATTTATAATCGAGAGATTGTGTTTTACCAACTTGCATATAGGAATAGTCATGCTTCTTCTATGTGTGATTGTGGAACCCAATTGTGACTGGTAATGTTGTTTTATGAGTTGATCTTTGCTGCAGTATTGCCTGAGGGTATATTTTCGACGTTAGATAAGCCATAACGATAACATTGTATGTTGTTAATATAGAGAAAACAATTCACCAGTTAGTTTAGAATTTAATGTGTTTTGAATTGAAATATCTTTGATTGTTGGTTTGGGATGTGAAACCTTCAATTGAGTAAAAAAAGGAATCAATTACTGAATATAGGGATTTGATACAAGAGGGATTCCCGACGCTTTGTTGCTTTGCTCGACTGATAACTCTTATGAACTTTTCATCGTTTTTATTTCACATTACCAATTAAACTCTTTTCATTAAGTTATTGCTAACGTTTTGTTTAAGTAAATTAGTTTCATGTAACCATCTCTCTGAGGAATCGACACCCCAACTATACTGCGATAACCGTAAGTACTTTTTGGGTGTAATCAAATTTTGGCGCCGTTGCCGGGGAGACGGTTACAAGCAAAATGAGCAGGTTTGCTTAGCCAACAGTAAGCGGCTAACTTCGTTCCATTTTACTTTTTAGTCATTATTTATTTATTTTATTTCTGTTTTAGTTTAGATTTTGATTTTTAGTTTAGTTTCTTTTATTTATGTTTCTTGTTTTATTTGTGTTTGAGTGCATGCCTAGACTTAAAGATCGGTTTGGTAGATTTGTTAGAACTAACGAGGAAGACTCAGACTCAGAAAGTTTATTTGACAACCTTTTTGCCACACCATCTACATCTAGCACACACAACATAAGTGAGTATGAGAGACCACCCATTAGGACTCTTGAGGAGTACCTTCACCCACTCGCACAGCTACACCATCAAGCATAATGTTTCCTCCTAATGCACCACATATAGATTTAAACCGGGAATGATACAATATCTCCCAACCTTTCATGGTTTGGAGAATGAGAACCCTTATGTGCACATTAGAGAGTTTGAAGAGGTTGTAGCAACCTTCCATGATCGATTTGAGACTACAGACATAATTAGACTTAAGTTATTCCTTTTAACTCTTAAGGATAGAGCTAAAAGCTGGTTATATTCGTTGAGACCTCGTTCAATAGGATCATGAGGTGAGATGACACATGCATTTTTCAATAAATATTTCCCACACCATAAGACTAATTCCTTGAAAAGACATATCTCTACCTTCTCCCAGAAAGACAGTAAAACCCTTTATCAAACTTGGGAGAGGTTTAAGGAGATGTTAGCTAGTTGTCCTCATCATGGGTATGAGAGTTGACGCTTAGTGAGTTACTTTTATGACGTTCTAAACCCTAGAGGGCTCCAATTCGTTGAGACAATGTGCAATGGTGAGTTTATACAAAAGGACCCTGATGAGGCATTAGAATATTTAAATGACCTAGCCAAAAAATCCCACACTTGGACTGGACTTAATGCCATGGATAACACTAATTGGACACGTTCCACTCATTCTAGCGGAGGCATACACCACTTTAGGGAAGATGATACTCTTAGAACACAGGTTGAGCTATTAACTAGAGAGATATGAGCTTTAAAATCCAAAGATATCAAGACTATGTATTCAATAGTTCAGTTAGAACCCCAAGAGGCGTGTTTTGTGTGTAAAGTGAGTGATCATCTGGCCCAATAGTGTCCTTTATATGGTGAGATGCGGGAAACTTATGAGGAACAATATAATACCTTTGGGATGTACAAGAAACCTTATACACCGTATTCAGATAGTTATAATCCTGGTTGGAGGAACCACCCGAATTTCAGTTGGAAACATGAGTCTCAACAGCCCACTCAAACATCACAGCCTATAAGTTACAGTGCTCTCAAGTATCCCACACCTACCATTCTTAGAAATTCTTTAGAGGACACTGTGCAAGAATTTATAGAGGCCCAGAGTAAAACTAATCAAAGGTTTGAGTCATTGATAGCTCAGGTGGTTGAAGACAATAAGGAGATAAATGGTCAAGTCTCTAAATTAACTAACGTGTTAAGTGTGCATGAGTCAGGAAAATTCCCATATGAGGCACAACCAAATCCGCAAGGGCAACACGTGGTACATGTTGATCAAGAAGCATCTAATATAAAAATTGTTAATGCCATAACCACTGACCAGAGAACTCCACCAAAGTACAAAGATCTAGGATGTCCCACCATTACTTGCACATTGGCACATATGAGTTTCATCAAGCTTTATTAGATTTAGGTGCTAGTGTTAATCTTATGCCATATTCTATCTATATGCAGCTAGGACTTGGAGAGATTAAACCTAAATCTGTGATTTTATAGTTAGTTGATCGCTCTATCAGAACACCGCGGGGAGTAGTTGAGGATGTTTTACTTCAAATCGATAACTTCTACTATCATGTTGATTTTCTAATTTTAGATACTCAATATGTGGTTAACACTGAGTCGAAAATTCCACTTATCTTAGGTAGACTTTTTCTTGCTACAGCGAATGCCCTTATCAATTATAGGAACGGTCTCATGAAAATATCATTTGGGAATATGACACTGGAAGTGAATATTTTTCATGTTGAGAAACAACCACGAGATGATGATGAGTGTCAGTACACATACCTGATAGACACAGTCTTACCAGAAATAGGATCTACACCCATGAATCTAACCCTCCCAAATTGGAACTGATTCCAAAGAATCATAAAAAGAGGAAAAATAAAGTTAGTGCTCACTTGAAGATGATCATTGGAAAGTTAAAATGGAGGTTGAGAAATTTTTTTCTAAATATGCAGCCTCAAATTTCAACCATTAGTAGACCTTGGGGGATCCATGGATGAGCTGCCACAGTCAGATAAAAATTCATTTTCATGCCTTAATCACCAAGGTCTACCGAAGAAGAAAGAACATGAGACTATTTGGTCCGCTGCATGGAAGCCACCATGACCACTTAGGTGATTGTGTCTGGCTGAAGATGTTAAACTTAGCGCTAGTAGGGAGGCAACCATTGCATCTACATTTATTTTATTTTATTTTTGTTTTATTTACTTTAGATTTATTTTATGATGTGCTAATTGCATATTTATTATTTGTATGAATATTTATGCAGGTGTTAGCGCAACCCACACAGCCCACACAACTAAAGTCTTACCAGTAGGAACCTGATCAACTTCATGCCTGGTAGTATTGTTACTTAATCCTTTTTCTTCTATATTTATCTTACATTGAGGACAATGCAAGTTTTAAGTGTGGATGTGTATACATGTAGCGATAATACCTATCATAAAAAAACAATTTAGTCCTTAATAGTAAAGCATAAGTCCAATGATGAATATTGTTTGCTTTAGGATGAAAACTGAGAAATGATAAGTTCTTTAATGTAATTTTATCTGATGCCTTGAATAGTTGATCTAGGTTAGACTCGTAAGCACTTAACTATAGGTTTTTAACAGTAAGAACCTAGGTAGATAGCAAAGTGACTAGTTGAAGAAATTGATGTCGATAATGACTGTTTGCTTAGATGTCTATCCTGATTTGCTAGTGTTATGATGTATGATATAAAAATAAAAAAAGAAAGTCTCGAAAGAAAGAAATTAAACCACTTATAACCGATAAGCGTGAAGCTACCTATGGGCAAGTGTTAGGACCACCATGAGGAGAAATGCTACCTTAAAGGGTAGGTGTGTTGAAAAAAGAAAAAAGAAAAGAAAAACATCAAAAAAAGAGAAAGAAAAAAAAGAAAAAAATATAATCATACCATACCGAGCACAGAAAGGCAATTACAGAGCGCATTTGAGATATCTGTTATACAATTATGGCCCATAGCGTCACTATTTGTACAGATCATGGTGTTGTTGTACAAATTAACTATGTGACAAGGGAGATTGCACTCTTATCATTTGTGATTAGATCACCTAGATGTATAAATGATAGGAGGTCCATATGATTAGTTCCTAGATTGAGAATGATATGAGACAATATCAGTCCACGAAGGATAAATCATTAAATATCCCTAGTCAGAGTATTATCGAGATTGGACATCGATAATGCGTAAAAGACTAGTATTACACTTGTGCGCGTTGTGAGGGCATAACGACACAGTTCTCATATATTTAGGTATAGGATACTCATGCAAGTGTAATAGGAGGTTGTGTTTTACCGATGGTACGGGAAACAGCTTCGCTCTGGATAGACCCCTCGGAATTCCATTGGTAGTATGACTATGTGTCTATGGAAGTCCGAAATCAGGATAGATGTATTTGGTCTTAACCTGAGACTTGCACCGCTAATACTTGCGACAATCAATATACTTTGGTTTTGGTCGTCCAAGGCTTTAACATGTTCTGTGTATGCCTCTGCTGGGTATATTGAGAATTGTAGTGTGTTGGGTGTGATGTCAAGACGGAAGTATCACTCCAGTCATAAGGAGATGATGGTCACGTAGGATACGGTACTAGTTCTCTTATGTATTGCAGTCATCGGGATAAAATGACAAGGTCAGGTTTATCCGATTATAGAGACTAGTTACCAGACATCCGACATGTGCTTCATACGGGGCAGACATAATTCCAGCCCCAGACCTAGCACGTGATCATCCGATACTGGATCGACATACGCAATACTACGTATACTACGCCTGATATAGATCGCTTATTCCTGTAAGCATGTTTCTGGAGAATTGGGTAGGCATGGCACTTTGCTAGAAGCCAGCCTTGTCTTGTGAATCAGTGTAAACGTAGTACTAGGTACTTACGTGTTCGGATAGTCCGACGACCCGATTTACTGCCAACATATCCGAGGATCTCATGGGTCGCTTCCCGAAGATTCACCGATGACGTATGACTCGCACTTTTATTAATCTGGGATTAATTCATGATGAGAGAGAAAATTAATCTGGGATTAATTACAGAGATATTTTATCTGGGATAAAATATCAATAAAAGAGAGATAACGATTAATTTGGAATTAATCGATAAAATAATATATTCGATATATTACACGAAATTGGATTTCGACGCGGAATTAAAATTAGATTTTAATTCGGGCGAACGAGTTAATTTAGAATTAATTCATTAGCGACGTGAATAGTGATTTCGCTAGGCATAATCATTTAATTACGTCACAACGGAAAATTCGTTAATTTGGAATTAGCAAACCCGAGCCCGAGAGTGTTTGCGAGCGCATTCGCATTTCGAATTCGAGTGCGACACGCAAGTCATATCAAGCGTCAAATCGCTAGTCATATCAAGCGTCAAATCACATGTCACTTTGAGTGATGTGACAATTTGAATGAGTGATGTGAGTTGATGGAAGTTGATGGTGGAGTGTAATACACTCAAGTGTGATGACATGATTGACATTTAATATTTTTTAAATGTTTGGTATATGTTTTTGATTTTGGAACTTAATTAACATTACAACACATCTCTCTCTCATTTACACTTCTCTCATCTCTTTCTTCTCTCTCTCGCCCAAAGGGGCTGCTATTTTTCTTTCTTCTGGTTCTGTCACTGCCGAGAATGAAGAGAAGCAAAAGAGTGATTTTGTTGCAAAATCAAAGTGCTAGCACACATCCGGAGTCGTCCGTAGCTGATAGGGAAACCCACCCGTGTGCATGGAATCATTTCATCACAAAGCTTGGAGCTTTAAGGACATCAATGGCCGAAAATGAGGACTACAAAACAGTGGACTGCCGAGCTTGGAGGAAGGCAGAAAATAAGTTTTGTTCATCACCGCATCGACTCAACCGATCATTGTGAGTATTCCGCAACTCCTTGAATGTATTCGCACTTATTTTCAATGCTTGAAATGATCTTGGGATGCTTAGAAAATTCCAACAATAGTATCTATGAGCAAGGTTGAGCATGAAAATATATTAGGGTTAAAATTGGGTAAAATGGATTTGAGCATGATTTTATGAAATTGGATGATTTAGTATGCTTAAATGTTGTTGAATTGAAGATTGATTGGATCAATTTCAAGAAATATTGTTTGGAACAATTTTGCCCAAATTTTATGGCTTGGCCGAAAATGATGAGTGCCCTAATGTCTTGGATTTTTGATTGATTTTGATCATTGGATGTGTTGGAAATCAATTGGGAATATTGATTTGATGTTGAATTGAATTTAATTGGATTGAATTTGATTTGGACATAAAATTCCCCTTTGGCCGAGACTTATATAGCATGTATATGGGTTTGATTTTTGTTAAATTGTGTTGGACATGATTTAATGATGATAAGCATGATTAATTAGGCTAATTTGGTGTTTTGGAAATATTGATTTGGGTGATTAATTGTGTTATACACTTTAGGTAATTAAATTGTGAAATTGGATTTTGTAATTTAATTAAATTGGGCTTAAATTGGATTTGGGCTTGTAATGTTGTAAATGGGCTAATTGGGCTTGGTTGTACCAAGTTGGGTTTAGGCTAAATTGGTTGGATCCAATTGGGCCCAAAACCGCTTCCATAAAGCCCAAATGCGACTAATAGACCTTAATTATTCTAATTGGGCCTAATGGGCCTAAATTGATTTCTAGGCTTATGGGGTTACTCCTTGATTGGGCTTCGGTTATTGGGTTTGACCCAAGTTGACCAAAAGTCCACGCCTTAAAGAAATTAATTAAAAGCCTATTGGGCTTTAATTAAATTAACGTTGGATGTTAATCGGGCTTTGAGACCCGTAATGATTAAATTTGCAATTTAAATCGTAAAGGTTCGTTAAATAAAGTGTAGTATTTAATTTGGAATTAAATAATGAATTAGTATTAAATACAAATTGAATTGGATTTAATTATGTAGTTTAATTTAATTCAAGAATTCGTACTTTGAGTACTTATTCGCAAAATCAAATCGTTGTTTGAACATTGGATGGTCGTTAATTATCAGATTAATTAATTTGATTAGATTGATTGATAACATGCTTGTGTGAATACATGGTTGCGATGCATGAATAATGTATATCAGATGGATATTAGATGGGTGGGGCAATTTTAGAAATTGTTGTAATAAATTTAGAATTTATTAATTGGACCTGCGTGTCCAGCCTATTACCTCCATACTCTTTGTATTTCTCTTCTCACCAATTCCCCTCAATGTAAATGAGGTTTCTTTAGAAGTGTAGTGTAACGGGTAGAAGCAAATACTTGTGCTAGCGAGAGAGAGGAAAATGAGAGATTTGATCTAGGATCAATGTGTATAGTATCCATCCGCATATCATTATTATTTTATTATACGCACTTTATTATGTATTTAGAATGCATGTTTAAGGGTGTATGATGATGAGACCTTAACAAAGATAATAAATTGGTTGCCAATTTGCACGCGAAAAACCCTCACAAAATATTAAGCGTTTTTCCTTCCATTGAGTGATTCTTACTCAAGATCTAAGACTGGCATTGGCTTGTTGGCCAAAGTCAAGGCCTTTGTCCGTCGAAGATGTGTTTGAATCACGAGAGCTTTGTTCCATATTGGTGTCTTGTCCAAGTTGTGGTTTGTTGGCCAAAGTCAAGACCGCTTCTTGTCCATCGACATTGATTACGAAGCTTTCCATGGTCAATGGGTCACGCTTGACTGGGATCACTAAGTTTGTTGTGCCAAACCCAATGCTTAGTTTTCAGAGGAAAAAGGTTAGGCAATATATTGGATATATTGGCATATATAAGATATATGTTTCGTACTTGGATGTCCCCCTACTGGATCTAGGAATTGGATTGGATCCATTGATCTTATAGATCTACCTAGTTAATTATCATACAATTGTTGGCCAAAGTCAAGATTGTGTGATATTTAACGGGATCCTAGCCCACTAGGAAACACGGTTTCCCGAGTACTCGACAGAGGGTTAGAGGCTCGCCGAAAAATAGTGGGAGGCAAGAATTAAATTTGCAATATTCGTTTAATTACTTGCCATACGCGCTCAAACAATATCATTCGTCAAATAAATTAAATGTTAGTTGGACTAATATTTAAATCGTTGTTTTAATTAATAGTTGGACTGTATTCAAACAATTAAATTATAGTTGATTAAATAGTTGGACTATAAATAATCATTATAATAAATAGTACCTAAATCGTTGATTAAATAGTTGGACTATTAAAATCAAATAAAATTGAAAGATTGACATTTAATACATAATCTTAGGGAAAATGTATTTAAATGGTTTAATTTTCAAATTGGGAATAAATTTCAGGATAGTCCTGGAAACTAATAAGTTACTTTATTTGATAAAATAACATATTAGGCCTAAGCCCGGAGTTAAACAAATAGTAGAGCATGATCTTTGGAAGATTCATGTAATGATAAATTTAGTGCTTAATCCATTAAGCTTGTCGTAATGGACTCATTAATTTCTTTATCAGAACTAAGGATTAGATCCTTAAAGTATGATATTGAAATTGAAGGATCTTCATAAATCTATACTTAGATTTTAGAAGTACTAAATTGCAATAGTATAACTCTTGGAGAGTTAATGGCTATTCTCAAGGAGATAAAGTCAAACTTTGCAATAAGACAAGTAGCGCTAGTCGCACCTTACTTCGATATTCTAGAAACCCGAAGCTAGGCCAAAGGCTTCTGGAATGTGGAAAAGGGCAAAGGAAAAATCATTATAGTCTTCTGGGAAGATAAATGACATATCCCAAAATGTCTGCCTAAATTGTGGCAAACGGGATCGCGGAAGCGTGACTGCCGTTTGGACAAGCCAGACATGAAGGAATTAAAGACGAGGCAAGGCTTTGACTTCAAATATTGTTGTCAAATATGTTCACTACTAGTATTGAAATTGGATGTTAAATACTTAGTGTGGTACATAAATATGTACTGATGTTCAGAATCTGCTATAAGTAGGATACTGACTTCAGTTAAGATTTAATCTGCGAATCGGAAACGGGACAAAAATCGCTGTTTTAACCGTAGATATCTAAATTTAGGAACTACCCTTCGGGTGTGTACCTAAATTTGGAAACTGTTATAATGTAACTAGTTTGACTAGAAACATTATCTATATATCAGTGTTTAATCCGTTGCGGATTTAACTTTATATTCTAGAACACTAATGTGTTTTATTATATAAAGATGATATTGAGATAAACACATTAGATGTGAATAACAACATTTATATTTTGAATATAAATAAATCTCAAACATATTACATGACAAACAAATAGCTCAAACTGATTTGATCAGAAGAAACTAATTTGTGGCATTGTTGTCTGGGACACAATTAAACAAGACTCGTATATCCACACTTTCGAAGAGTGGGTACTAGAACTAATTTGATTATATTCAAATAAAGTCTACGAATCTAGTTTATTAGGCAAAGTGCCTATAACACTATTTACTTGGTAAAAGTGTAAGTGCCACCGATCTGTAAGCCCTAGTTCATAGTGAAGCAAGTGGGCCCATGTCTAGCTAGGCTAGAGGTGGATATGAATGTTTCGTGAACTTTACGGATGTGGCATCGCGTTGTGGTTATGTGTTTCTTTTGAAACACAAATCGGAAACTTTTATTGTTTCGACACGAAATAGACAAACAGATCGGCTAAAGTATTAAACCGTCCCAGTAAAACCGTAATGGAAAATACTTAAGCAATAAGTTTCTAATATATTTGAAAGAGTATAGTATTCTTTCAAAGAGGACTCCTCCCGGAACACGTCATTTTGACGGTGTGTCCGAACCGAGTAACCGAATTTTGTTAGACATGATAAGGTTAATCATGAGTCACTCTGAGCTACCATTTCCTTCAATAGATAAGCATAAACAGTGCAGAATTTATTTAGAATAAGGTTCCATAAAAATCTGTTTGACAAACTTCATATTAGATATGAACAGGAAAGAAACCAGGTTTCCCATTCCTGAAAATTTGGGAATACTAGGCATATGTTTGGATGATACCAAACTAAAACCCAATCGGATAAGTGTCAATTGTAGGTTATCCTAACGATAACAAAGTATAGTACTTATATAACTCACTAGAGAACAATTTAATTGTTGCTCACCATGCGGTTTTCCTAAGAGGAATACCGATATGCAGTGTGTGGGAACACAAAAACTAGGTGACGCATGCTGTTCCGGGTGTTAGTGTTCCTAGAACATTCCAAGGATCTAATAAGCATGAAAACATGTGATTAAGATCATTATAAGTTGCAGAATATACTTACAATGAACGAATTTGAGCTTTTAAATTTTTTGAGAAGATGATCTCCAAGATCCAACCTTTGTAGATTCCAAGCTTTGAGTTAGGAATGAAGATCTCCAAGATCCAACCTTTGTGTTGATTCCAAGCTTTGAGTTGTCTCCCTATCACATTTGTTGATTCCTTGAAGTGCTAGCTAACTTGATTTTGCCACAAAATCAATGAGAAGAAAATGGAGAAGCTTACGCCCTAGCCATGTGTTGCTAGGGTTTGTATTTTGTTCAAGTGTTACAAAATGAAAGAGAGAGATAAGTTTTAGTAAAAGGATTTTACCCTTTTCACCTAAACTTGGTAGTTGAGAGTCGTGGTTTCACAAAACCAAAACTTGGTGGTTGAAAAGCAAGTGGTATTGGCTTAAATGCCAATTACCCTCCCAACTACCACATGTGAAGTGGGACCCATATTGAATTCAAAATTCAAATGTCTCTACGACATTTACCGCGGCACGGATCCGTTTAATCCGATTAAACACAACTCTCATCACTAAATAATTAAATCTTATTTAATTAAATAGCGATGCCTCGCAAATATATTACGAACGTCATTTACGAATTAATTCTAAATTATTCGTCGTTCGTATTAAAGTCCAACTTTAATTTCGTAATGAAATCCAATTCATATTATATATCTGATACATTAATTTTAGCCCATACGTATAATTAAATAGAAAATCAAATTTAACTATTAAATTTATTTTACCGATTAATTCCAAATTAACGCGTTCTCTCTCTTTCGACACATTTAATCCCAGATTAAATAAAGCTTCAATTAATCCCAGATTAATTTTCCCTCTCTTAATTAATCCCAGATTAATTCTAATCGAGTCAACTGTATCGGTGAATCCTTTGGGAAGCGATCCAAGAGATCTCTGGATACGTTGGCAGTAAGCCGGTTATCGGACTATCCGATAAAGTGAGTACCTCCGTACCACGTGCTTACCGATTTACAAGACATGGTTGGCTTCTAGCAAAGCACCGTGCCTACCCAATTCTCCAGAAATATTCTTACTAGAATATATAATCTATATCAGGTTAGTATACGTCGTATTGCGTATAGCGATCCAGTATCAGATGTCACGTGCAGGCCTGGGGCTGGAATAGTGTCTGCCCCGTACGAAGCACATATCGGATATCAAGCAACTAGTCTCTTTGAATCAGATAATCATGACCTTGTCATATTATCTCGATGGTTGCAACACTATAGAGAACTAGTTCTGAATCCCTGCGTGATCATCATCTCCATATGTCTGAAGTGATACTTCCATCTTGACATCATATCCAATACACTACGATTCTCAATAAACCTAGAAGAGGCATACACAGAACCTGTTAAAGCCCTGGACGACCAAAACCAAAGTTTACCGATTGTCGCAAGTACAAGCGATGCAAGTCTCAGGTTAAGACCAAATACAGCTACCCTGAAGCGGACTCCCATAGACACATATACATACTGCCAATGGGATTCCGCGGGGTCTATCCAGAACGAAGCTGTTTTCCATACCATCGATAAAACACAACCTCTTATCGCACTTGCATAAGTATCCAATAATTAAACATATAAGAATTGTGCCGTTATGCCCTCACAACGAGCACAAGTGCAATACTAGTCTATTCCACATTATCGATGTCCAGTCTCGATAATACTAAGACTAAGGATATTTAATAATTAAACCTTTATGGATTGATACTGTCTCATATCATCTCAATCCAGAACTAATCATAAGGACTTCTGCCATTTCTATATCAAAGTAAATAAATTACGAAACGGTAAAAGGCAATTTCATTACTACATAGTTAATTTTGTACAAAAACACAATGTCTTTTACAAACAGTGACGCTATGGGTCATAATTGTCTAACAATCTCCCACTTGGCCTATAGCCAGTCACTCAAGCATCTAACACCTAAACTATGTATATGTTTCTCAAACTTCTGTTGTGAAATAGCTTTCGTCAGCGGATCAGCAATGTTATCATCTGATGCGATCTTCTCGATCTTCACATCGCCATGATGTATGATCTCACGAATCAGATGGAAATGTCGAAGAACATGCTTGGATTTTTGATGAGACCGCGGTTCCTTAGCCTGCGCTATAGCCCTGTTATTGTCACAATACAATGGAACGGGCTCAGCTGCTAACGGAACTACTCCCAATCCAATTAGGAATTTACGGATCCAAAGTGCCTCTTTTGCTGCTTCAGCTACTGCAATATACTCCGCTTCTATTGTTGAATCGGCAACAGTCTCTTGCTTGGAAGATTTCCAGCTTACTGCTCCGTTGTTCAAACAAAATATGTACCCGGATTGCGACTTAGAGTCGTCTTTATCGGTTTGGAAAATTGCATCGGTATACCCAGTTACCCCAAGTTCTCCATCTCCATAAACTAAGAAAGCATCCTTAGTTCGTCTAAGATACTTAAGGATGTTCTTAACCGCCATCCAGTGACCATCACCTGGATCGGCCTGATAGCGACTACACATGCTCAAAGAATACGAGACATCAGGTCGCGTACATATCATGGCATACATGATCGATCTGACTACCGAGGTGAACGGTATCCGACTCATGTTGTTTCTCTCATCTTGAGTTTTAGGACACATGTCCTTAGATAGAGTGATTCCATGAGACACTGGTAACAGTCCCATCTTGGACTGATCTATGTTGAATCTTTTCAACACTTTGTCAATGTACGTGCTCTGGGAGAGTCCAAGCAGCTTTCTAGATCTATCCCGGTAGATCTTTATTCCTAGAATATAGGCTGCTTCTCCCAGATCTTTCATGGAGAATTTTAATGAAAGCCAAGCTTTCACCGATGTTAACATGGGAATGTCATTTCCCATAAGCAATACAACATCAACATAAAGGACAATAAAAGTCAATGCTCTCCCACTAACCTTCTTATATACACAAGGATCATCTTCGTTTTGAATGAAATCATATTCTTTTATGATCTCATCAAAACGTTGGTTCCATGACCGCGATGTTTGCTTCAGTCCGTAAATGGACCGATTTAACTTACAAACCTTGTTTGCAAGTTTAGGCACGATAAAATCGTCAGGTTGTTGCATATAAACATTCTCCAAAAGGTTTCCGTTAAGGAAATCGGTTTTAACGTCCATCTGCCATATCTCGTAATCAAAATATGCAGCAATAGCAAGCATTATCCGAATGGATTTAATCATGGCAACGGGTGAGAAAGTTTCGTCGTAATCGACACCATGTCGTTGACGACACCCCTTCGCTACAAGCCTACCTTTGTACGTTTGTACGTTGCCATCCATGTCGGTCTTTTTCTTGAAGACCCATTTGCATCCAATAGGCTTTACGCCTTCTGGTTCATCAACCAGTGTCCAAACTTGGTTGGTGTACATGGAATCCTTTTCGGACTTCTTGGCTTCTTGCCATAAAGCGAAATCGATATCTTGTATCGCTTCCTCATACGTAGCCGGTTCAGTATCCTCAATGAGATTAATATCTATATGAGGTGAGATCAGAAACCCATACCTCTCAGGTTGTATCCTGACTCTCTCCGACCTACGCGATCTTTGTGTAATAGAAGATTGTGGTATAGTCTCATCCTGGATGGACTGTTCTTGTTCCGTTGAGGATTTTATGCCAGGAACAGTATCACTATGATTTTCATCGAGTTATACTTTCCTTCCACTAACCACTGCATTTAGGAATTCCTTCTCAAGGAAACCCGCATGTAGAGCAACAAATACTTTGTTCTCTCGTGGGTGATAGAATTAATATCCTTTGGTTTCCCTAGGATATCCTACGAATAGGCATTTATCCGATTTGGGCTCAAGTTTGGTACCTTCCAAACGTTTGACGTATGCCCAGCATCCCCAAATATTCAGGAATGAGAAACCCGGTTTCTTTCCTGTCCATATCTCATACGGAACAAAACCTTATTCAAAATAAGAATTGCACTGTTTAATGCATATCCCCAGAAGGAAATAGGTAGCTCAGTGCGACTCATCATAGACCTTACCATGTCCAACAAAGTTCTGTTTCTCCGTTCGGACACGCCGTTTAATTGCGGTATTCCAGGAGGAGTCCACTGTGAAAAAATGCCATATTCTTTCAAGTAATCTAGAAACTCATTTCTCAAGTATTCGCCACCACGGTCCGACCGTAATGTCTTTATACTCTTGCAGGTCTGTTTTTCAACTTCGTGTCGAAACTCTTTGAATTTCTCAAAAGTTTCCGACTTGTGTCTCATAAGATACACATAACCATAACGTGATGCATCATCCGTAAAGGTTACGAAATATTCATATCCACCTCTAGCCTGGCTAGACATGGGCCCACATACGTCACTATGAACCAGGGCTAAGAGTTCGGTGGCGCGTTAACCCTTACCGCTAAAAGGTGATTTAGGCATTTTGCCTAATAAGCAAGATTCGCAGACGTCATATGAATTTGGATCAAATCCATCCAAGTACCCACTCTTCGAAAGTATGGATATGCGAGTCTTGTTTTTGTGTCGCATACGACAATGCCACATATAAGTTTCATCTTTGTTACTCATTTTCAGCCTTTTGTTTGTTACATTATATGTTTGAGATTGATTTATATTCAAAATATAAAGACCATTATTAGCATCAACAGAACATATCTCAAAATCATCTTTATAAACAAAACACCCAGTGTTTGGGAATACAAAAGTGTACCCACATTGGGTCAAACAAGATACAGAGATAATATTCCTAGTCAAACTAGGTACATAATAACAATCTGAAAGTTTAAGTACATG
This sequence comes from Zanthoxylum bungeanum, assembly GCA_019454045.1. Taxonomy (NCBI): domain Eukaryota; kingdom Viridiplantae; phylum Streptophyta; class Magnoliopsida; order Sapindales; family Rutaceae; genus Zanthoxylum; species Zanthoxylum bungeanum. The sequence goes on from SKCR01042611.1 coordinate 122,952, forward strand.
CCCCGAAGGTAGTTCTAAAATAAAAGTGCCAACGGCCAAAACGGCGACTGGTGCCCCATTTCCGACGCGTAGATCAATCTCCCCTGAGGCTAGTCTCCTGCTAATCTGCAGATCCTGCACATCAGTACATATATGAGTACCACAACCAGAATCAAAAATCCAAAATTTTAAACTAGAAGTAGTCATGTTTATTTCAATAACAATCATACCTAAAGCCTGTGCCTTGCCCGCTTTAATCTCATTCTGGAGCGCATTGTACTCGCGGCAGTCACGGTTCCAGTGACCCCGCTTGCCGCACTGGAGGCAAGCATCCTGAGATTTGTCCTTAGGCTTCCCAAAAGCCTTTGACGACGCTTGGCCCGCCCTTTCTTTTATGCTTCTTCTTCTTCACACCTCCAGTCGCCTTGAGCCCAGCCCTCGGTGTCTGAGATGTCGAAGCAAAGTGTGCCTCACACTTGTTGCCCTTAAGCAGCTCTTTTCTCGGCTTCCTTGAGAACCGACAATAGTCTCCAAGATATCATCAGTGTCATCAAATTATAGTTTATGATGAACTATCTCCAAGTGTCGGGGAGAGATTGCATGACCATATCTATGGTAATCTCAGCCTCAAAGACTATCCCCATCTCAGCCATCTCATCTATGTCAGCAATCATCTGTGCCATATGGGACTCAACAGACATGCCTTCTGACAAACGTGAACGGAAGAGCTTCTTTACTAACTCATATCTCTGTGACCTTCGGTTAGATCGGTGAAGATCTTACAACCTCGCCAATATGTTATAGGGATCCAAGTCCCTGTTCTGTCGACGGAAATGCTGAGTCATAGAAGCAAGCATAATAGACTGAGCAGTATCACAATCATCGCTGTGAGTCTTCCAAAGCTCCAGCTCAAGTAGCTCATCAGGTTTGGGCTTAGGCCCAAGATGTCTCTGTATAGTATATAGCAGCCTCTCGGCTCCAAGGACTATCCTTAGATTCATTTCCCAATCGGTAAAGTTCATGCCCTTGAAGACATTTTCGCCCATGATAATGTCTCAGACATTTCCCTTTCCAGTCATCTTGACTACGATAGTCCAACTATCTAGTCAACGATATTTGGGTACAGTCTAACTGTTACAAGAAAAATAACATTGTATTAGTCCAAATAATAAAATAATTTTGATGAAATAATTTAAAAGCGCGTAAAGCTAAGTATCTGAATGAAATTGCAAATTCAATACTTGCCTCCCACTATTTTCGGCGAGTCTCTAACCCTCTATCGAGTACTCGGGAAACCTAGTTTCCTAGTGGGCTATGATCCCGTTAAATAACACACAACCTTGACTTTGGCCAACAAGCTGTATGATATTTAACTAGGTAGATCTCTAATATCAATTAGATCTCATCCAATTCCTAGATCCGGTAGGTGGACCTCCAAGTCCGAAACATATATACAATATATGTGCCAATATATCCAATATATTTTCCTAACCTTTTTCCTCTGAATCAACTAAGCCTTGGCTTTGGCACAACAAGCTTAATGATTCCAGTTAAGCGGGACCCATTGACATGGAAAGCTTCGTAATCAATGTCGATGGACAAGAAGTGATCTTGACTTTGGACAACAAATCAAGACACCGATATGGAACAAAACTCTCATGATTCAAACACATCCGCAATTGACAAAGGTCTTGACTTTGGCCAACAAACCAATGCCAACTTTGGATCTTGAGTAAGAATTACTCAACAGAAGGAAAAACGCTTAATATGTTTTGAGGGTTTTTCGCGTAAATTGGCAACCAATTTATTATCTTTGTTAAGGTCTCATCATACACCCTTAAGCATGCTTCTAAAACATCATAAAGGGCAAAAAGTAAATTAATAATGATATGCGGACGGATATATCACAAATTGTTCCTAAAACAAATCACTCCATTTCCTCTCCCCGGCTAGAACTATTCTAACTTCTACCCAATAACATAATACAATAAAGAAACCTCATTTACATTGAGGGGAATTGGTGAGAAGAGAAATACAAAGAATAAGGAGATAAAAGGCTGGACACGCAGGTCCAATTTAATAAATTCTAAATTTATTACAATTTCCAAAATTGCCGCCGCCCTTCTAATATCCATCCGATATACATTATTCATACAACAAATTCATGTATTCATACAAATCATGTTATTTAATCAGTATAACCAATTAATTTATCTTTGAATTAATGATCATCCAATGTTCAAACAACGATTTGATTTGCGCGAGTCAAACTCGTTTAAGAATAAATATTTAAAGTAAGTATTTTTGAATTATTTTGAACTACAACTTTAAATCCAATTTATTTGTATTCAATACTAATTCCAATTTAATTCCAAATTAAATATTTACACTTATTTATTTGCCTTAAAGACTTGGATTCCAAATCCAATCTTAATGGGTCTCAAAGGCCCAATAACATCCAATGTCATTTTAATTAAAGTCCAATGGGCTTTTAATTGATTCTTAAGGCATGTGCTTTGGCCATAATGGATCAAACCCAAAATGCCAAGGCCCAAGAGGAATCACCAGCCAACAAATCAATTTAGACCCATTAGGCCCAATTAAATTCTTTAAAGTGCCAAGTGATGTATTGGGACTTTATGGAATTGGTTTTGGGCCCAATTGGATCCAATCCAAAATTCTAAAACCAAACTTGGTCAAACCAAGCCCATTAAGCCCAAATACACACTTTTAGCCTAATCATTTTTAAAGGCTTATTAACATAATTATAATATTCCAAATATCACAATTATTTTAATTAAAGTGTATTGGCCAGGATTAATTAATTAAACTCAATATTTCCAAAATACCAATTAACTTAATTAATCATGCTTAAACCAACAATTTATGCTCAACACAAATCGAAGCCAAAATTCATCATTTCATGCTCAACACAAATTGAATCCAAAATACATCATTTCATGCTCAACATGCTATTTGATTTTAACATAAACATTATTGACTTTGATTCTAATCCAATCAAACCAACAATCAACATTTAAACATGCATTTAAACACATTATTTCATGTTACAAAAATCAAAAAACTGCAGTCCACTGCACTGTGAAGATTCGGCCAAGGTAGGTTTTTTTTATTTTATTTTTTGATTCATTTGATTTTATTTCAAATCTAATCATGCATAACTCTAAGTTATCAATTCTAAGCATGCTCAAAGCATCAATTTAAAAGAATCATGTTCAAAACATAAAAGCCCCAAATTTTATGCTCAAGAACCCTAAATTTTCATGCTTAAAATTGGCTCATGATACCATTGTTAGTGTTCCTAGAACATGCCAGGATCTAATAAGCATGAAAAGATGTGATTAAGATCATTATAAGTTGCGGAATATACTTACAATGAACGGAATTTGAGCTTTTAAATTTTTTGAGAGGATGATCGACAAGATCCAACCTTTGTAGATTCCAAGCTTTGAGTTAGGAATGAAGATCTCCAAGATCCAACCTTTGTGTTGATTCCAAGCTTTGAGTTATTTCCCTATCACCTTTGTTGATTCCTTGAAGTGCTAGCTAACTTGATTTTGCCACAAAATCAATGAGAAGAAAAGGGAGAAGCTAACGCCCTAGCCATGTGTTGCTAGGGTTTGTATTTTGTGTTCAAGTGTTACAAATGAGAGAGAGAGAGATAAGTTTTAGTAAAAGGGTTTAACCCTTTTCACCTAAACTTGGTAGTTGAGAGTCTTGGTTTCACAAAACCAAAACTTGGTGGTTGAAAAGCAAGTGGTATTGGCTTAAATGCCAACTACCCTCCCAACTACCACATGTGAAGTGAGCCCCACATTTGAATTCAAAATTCAAATGTCTCTACGAACATTTGCCGCGGCACAGATCCGTTTAATCCGATTAAACGAACTCTCATCACTAAATAATGAAATCTTATTTAATTAAATAACGATGTCTAGCAAATATATTACGAACGTCATTTACGAATTAATTCTAAATTAATTCGTTCATTCGTATTAAAGTCCAACTTTAATTTCGTAATGAAATCCAATTCATATTAATATATCTGATACATTAATTTTAGCCCATACGTATAAATTAAATAGAAAAATCAAATTTAACTATTAAATTTATTTTACCGATTAATTCCAAATTAATCGCGTTCTCTCTCTTCCGAACATATTTAATCCCAGATTAAATAAAGCTTCAATTAATCCCAGATTAATTTTCTCACTCTTAATTAATCCCAGATTAATTCTAATCGAGTCAACTGTCATCGGTGAATCTTGGGAAGCGACCCAAGAGATCTCTGGATATGTTGGCAGTAAATCCGGTAATCAGACTATCCGATAAAGTGAGTACCTCGTACCACGTGCTTACCGATTTACAAGACATGGTTGGCTTCTAGCAAAGCACCGTGCCTACCCAATTCTTCAGAAATATTCTTACTGGAATATATAATCTATGTCAGGTGTAGTATACGTCGTATTGCATATAGCGATCCAGTATCATATGTCACGTGCAAGGCCTGGGGCTGGAATATTGTCTGCCCCGTACGAAGCACATATCGGATATCAAGCAACTAGTCTCTTTGAATCGGATAATCATGACCTTGTAATATTATCTCGATGGTTGCAACACTATAGAGAACTAGTTCTGAATCCCTGCGTGATCATCATCTCCATATGTCTGAAGTGATACTTCCATCTTGACATCACATCTAATACACTACGATTCTCAATAAACCTAGAAGAGGCGTACACAGAACCTGTTAAAGCCCTAGACGACCAAAACCAAAGTTTACCGATTGTCGCAAGTACTAGCGATGCAAGTCTCAGGTAGCAGACTCCCATAGACACATATACATACTACCAATAGGATTCCGAGGGGTCTATCCAGAGCGAAGCTGTTTTCCGTACCATCGGTAAAACACAACCTCCTATCGCACTTGTATAAGTATCCAATACTTAAACATATAAGAACTGTGCCGTTATGCCCTCACAACGCGCACAAGTGCAATACTAGTCTATTCTGCATTATCGATGTCCAGTCTCGATAATACTACGACTAGGGATATTTAATGATTAAACCTTTATGGATTGATACTGTCTCATATCATCTCAATCCGAAACTAATCATAAGGACTTCTACCATTTCTATATCAGAGTAAATAAATTATGAAACGGTAAAAGGCAATTTCAATACTATATAGTTAATTTTGTACAAAAACACAATGTCTTTTACAAACAGTGACGCTATGGGTCATAATTGTCTAACAATCTCCCACTTGGCCTATAGCCAGTCACTCAAGCATCTAACACCTGAACTATGTATATGTTTCTCAAACTTCTACTGTGAAATAACTTTAGTCAGCGGATCTGCAATGTTATCATCTGATTCAACTTTCTCGATCTTCACATCGCCACGATGTATGATCTCATGAATCAGATGGAAACGTTGAAGAACATGCTTAGATCGTTGATGAGACCGCGGTTTCTTTACCCTGCGCTATAGCCCTGTTATTGTCACAATACAATGGAACGGGCTTAGCTGCTAACGGAACTACTCCTAATCTAATTAGGAATTTACGGATCCAAACTGCCTCTTTTGCTGCTTCAGCTACTGCAATATACTCCGCTTCTGTTGTTGAATCGGCAACAGTCTCTTGCTTGGAAGATTTCCAGCTTACTGCTCCGTTGTTCAAACAAAATATGTACCCAGATTGTGACTTAGAGTCGTCTTTATCGGTTTGGAAACTTGCATCGGTATACCCAGTTACCTCAAGTTCTCCATCTCCATAAACTAATAAAGCATCCTTAGTTAGTCTAAGATACTTAAGGATGTTCTTAACCTCCATCTAGTGACCATCACCTGGATCGGCCTGATAGCGACTACACATGCTCAAAGCATACGAGACATCAGGTCGCGTACATATCATGGCATACATGATCGATCCGACTACCGAGGTGAACGGCATCCGACTCATCTTGTTTCTCTCATCTTGAGTTTTAGGACACATGTCCTTAGATAGAGTGATGCCATGTGACACTGGTAACAGTCCCCTCTTGGACTTATCCATGTTGAATCTTTTTTCAACACTTTGTCAATGTACGTGCTCTGGGAGAGTCCAAGCAGCTTTCTAGAGCTATCCCGGTAGATCTTTATTCCTAGAATATAGGCTGCTTCTCCCAGATCTTTCATGGAGAATTTTAATGAAAGCCAAGCTTTCACCGATGTTAACATGGGAATGTCATTGCCCATAAGCAAAACATCATCAACATAAAGGACAATAAAAGTCAGTGCTCTCCCACTAACCTTCTTATATACACAAGGATCATCTTCGTTTTGAATGAAATCATATTCTTTTATGATCTCATCAAAACGTTGGTTCCATGACCGCGATGTTTGCTTCAGTCCGTAAATGGACCGATTTAACTTTCAAACCTTGTTTGCAAGTTTAGGCATGATAAAACCATCAGGCTGTTGCATATAAACATCCTGCAAAAGGTTTCCGTTAAGGAAAGTGGTTTTAACGTCCGTCTGCCATATCTCGTAATCGAAATATGCAGCAATAGCAAGCATTATCCGAATGGATTTAATCATGGCAACGAGTGAGAAAGTTTCGTCGTAATCGACACCATGTCGTTGACGATACCCCTTCGTTACAAGCCTAGCTTTGTACGTTTGTACGTTGCCATCCATGTCGGTCTTCTTCTTGAAGACCCATTTGCATCCAATAGGCTTTACGCCTTCTGGTTCATCAACCAGTGTCCAAACTTGGTTGGTGTACATGGAATCCATTTCGGACTTCATGGCTTCTTGCCATAAAGCAGAATCGATATCTTGTATCGCTTCCTCATACGTAGCTGGTTCAGTATCCTCAATGAGATTAATATCTACATGAGGTGAGATCAAAACCCATACCTCTAGGTTGTTGTATCCTGACTCTCTCAGACTTATGCGGTCCTTGTGTAATAGAAGATTATGGTATAGTCTCATCCCGGATGGACTGTTCTTGTTCCGTTGAGGATTTTATGCCAGGAACTGTTGGACAATTATGACCCATAGCGTCACTATTTGTACAGATCACGGTGTTGTTGTACAAATTAACTATGTGATAAAGGAGATTGCACTCTTATCATTTGTGATTAGATCACCTAGATATATAAATGATGAGAGGTCCCTATGATTTGTTCCTGGACGGAGAATGATATGAGACAGTATCAGTCCACAAAGGATAAATCATTAAACATCCATAGTCAGAGTATTATCGAGATTGGACATCGATAAATACGTAAAAGACTAGTATTGCACTTGTGCGCGTTTGTGAGGGCACAACGGCATAGTTCTCATATATTTGGGTATAAGATACTCATGCGAGTGTAATAGAAGGTTGTGTTTTACCGATGGTACGGGAAACGGCTTCGCTCTGGATAGACCCCCCGTGGAATCCCATTGGTAGTATGACTATGTGTCTATGGGAGTCTGCAATCAGGGTTGGTGTATTTGGTCTTAACCTGAGACTTGCACCGCTAATGCTTATGACAATCAATATACTTTAGTTGAGGTCGTCCAGGTCTTCAATCGGTTTTGTGTACGCCAATGCTGGGTATATTGAGAATCGTAGTGTGTTGAGTGTGATGTCAAGACGAAAGTGTCACTCCAGTCATATGGAGATGATGGTCACGTAAGATACGGAACGCGTTCTCTTAAATGCTCGAGCTATCGGGATATTATGACTAGGTCATGTATATCCGATTATAGAGACTAGTTGCCAGACATCCGATATGTGCTTTGTATGGGGCCGACACAATTCCAGCCCCAGGCCTAGCACGTGAACATACGATACTGGATTGAAATACGCAATACTTCGGTATACTACGCTTGATATAGATCTAATATTCCTATAAGGATATTTCTGGAGAATTTGGTAGGCATGGCGCTTTGCTAGAAGCCAACCTTGTCTTGTAAATCGGTATAAGCGTAGTACGAGGTAGTTACGTGTTCGGATAGTCCGACGACCGTATTTACTGCCAACATATCCGGGGATCTCATGGGTCGCTTCCCGAAGATTCACCGATGATGTATGACTCGCACTTTATTAATCTGGGATTAATTAGAAGAGAGAAAATTAATCTGGGATTAATTAGAAGAGAGAGAAAATTAATCTGGGATTAATTACGGAAATATTTTATCTGGGATAGAATATTAATTAAGAGAGAGAACGATTAATTTGGAATTAATCGATAAAATAATATATTTGATATATTATTAGAAATTGGATTTCGACGCAGAATTAAAATTAGATTTAATTCGGGCGAACGAACTAATTTAGAATTAATTCGTTAGCGACGTGAATAGTGATTTCGCTAGGCGTAATCATTTAATTACGACACAATGGAAAATTCGTTAATTTGGAATTAGCGAACCCGAGCCCGAGATTATTTGCGAGCGCATTTGAATTTCGAATTCGAGTGCGGTACGTAAGTCAAATCGAGCGTCAAATCGCAAGTCACATCAAGCGTCAAATCATTAGTCACTTTGAGTGATGTGACAAGTTGTCACTTGATTTGATTGATTGATGTAGTAGTTGAAAAGCATTAATGCTTTTGCTTTTGCTTTTGACTTTTTGAAAATTGAAAAAGTGGTATATGGCTTTATTATTTTGGAAAATATAAAAGCATTTTACACTTTTTCTTTTTCACTAATTCTCTCTCTCTCCACACGGTTTCCCGTGAAACCCTTTTTCCCTCTCTTTTCTTCTCATTCTCCTTCACAGTTTGGAACCGTTTCTTCCTCTCAAAATTTCTGGTTTGACCGAATCAAAAGGAAGCAAGGAAGAAGACTTAGTGCTAGCACACCATGAGTGATACAAAGGTGATAGGGCAGTGAACTTGTGAGCATGGAATCATTTTTGGAGCTTAAAGCTTGGAGCTTCCATGGAGTCCACCCATGGTCGAATCTTGTAGAGACAAGAAGGACCAAAACCGAGCAGTCCAGCAGCACAAGGAGCTCCATTACCGCAAGTTTGAGAAGCTTGAAGACTTGTGTTCATCGCGTTGCAAATCCGATCAATGTGAGTATGTATTCCGCCTTACTCCTTTGTGTATTCATGCGATTTTTATGCTTGATTTCATGATCTTGGGACCTAATTAGAAACAACAATGGTATCTATGAGCTTTGATCAAGCATGAAAAGTGGGTTTGATATTGGGTAAAATCAAATGAAGCATGATTTGTTTAATTGATTGATTAAGTATGCTTATATGTTGATTAATTGAAGTTGTGTATGTTCAATTTCATGAAATTTGATTGGATCAAGTTTTCCCAAAATTGGAGGCATGGCCGATATTGAAGAACCCTAAATTTCTTGGTGATTTTTTTTTGTTTGATCATTGGTGACTTAAAACAAGTGGGTAATGTTGTTTTGAAGTTCAATTGGATTGAATTTTGATTTGGAACAATTTTTCCTTTTAAATAGGCTTGGCCGAATTCTTTGATTTTGAAATTAATGGTGTTTTTTGATTTTAATTCATTGGATGAGTTGAATTGATTTGGGAAATAATGATTGTAGATTCAATTGGATTGAAACCGAATCGGATTGGAAAAACCCCTAATTGCCGAGACTTTAAGCATGTAAATTGGGTTTGATTTTGATTGAATTGTGTTGGACACTATGTGTTGTTAAAGTGCATGATTAATTATGCTAATTGATGTTTTAGAAATATTAATTGGGTGGTTAATTTTGGATTACACTTAGGTTAATTAATTATGGAATTTGGAATTTTATAAGTTAATTAATTGGGTAATTGGGCTTTTGGGCTTGGTTGTACCAAGTTAGGTTTATGCCAATTTGGTTGGATCCAATTGGGCCCAAAACCGCATCCATAAAGTCCAATTTTGACTTAATTGACCTTAATTATTTAATTGGGCCTAATGGGCCAAAATTAATTTAAAGGCTTATGGGGTAACTCCCGGATTGGACCTTGGTTATCGGTTTGACCCGAGTTGACCAAAAGTCCACGCTTTAAGAAATTAATTAAAAGCCCATTGGACTTTAATTAAATAAACATTAGATGTTAATCGGGCTTTGAGACCCGTTGCGATTAAATTTGGAATTTAAGTCGTAAAAGGTTCGTTAATAAAAGTGTAATATTTAATTTAGAATTAAATAGTGAATTAGAATTAAATGCATATTAAATTGGATTTAATTATATAGTTTAATTTAATTCGATAATTCGTACTTTGAGTACTTATTCGCAAAATGAGTTTGACTCGAGCAAAAATCAAATCGTTGTTTGAACATTGGATGATCACTTATTATCAGATTAATTAATTGGATTAGATTGATTGATAACATGCTTGTATTAATACATGGTTACGATGCATGAATAATGTATATCGAATGGATATTAGTCGGGTGGGACAATTTTGGAAATTGTAATAAATTTGATTTATTAATTGGACCTGCGTGTCTAGCCTTATCACCTCTATACTCTTTGTATTCTCTTCTCACCTATTCCCCTCAATGTAAATGAGGTTTCTTTAGAAGTGTAGTGTAATGGGTAGAAGTAAATACATGTGCTAGCTTTGGAGAGAGAAAATAAGAGATTTGATCTAGGATCAATGTAAAGTATCCATCCGTATATCATTATTATTTTATTTCATATGCGCTTTATTATGTGTTTAGAATGCATGTTTAAGGGTGTATGAAGATGATACCTTAACAAAGATAATAAATTGGTTGCCAATTTGCATGCGAAAAACCCTCGTTCAATATTAAGCGTCTTTCCTTCCATTGGGTGATTCTCACTCAAGATCCTAGACGACATTGGTTTGTTGGCCAAAGTCAAGGCCTTTGTCTGTCGAAGATGTGTTTGAATCACGAAGGCTTTGTTCCATATCAGTGTCTTGTCCAAGTTGTGGTTTGTTGGCCAAAGTCAAGACCACTTCTTGTCCATCGACATTGATTACGAAGCTTTCCATGGTCAATGGGTCGCGCTTGACTGGGATCACTAAGTTTGTTGTGCCAAAGCCAAGGCTTAGTTGATTCAGAGAAAAAAGGTTAGGTAATACATTGGATGTATTGGCATATATAAGATATATGTTACGGACTTGGACGTCCTCCTACCAGATCTAGGAATTGGATTGGATCCAATTGATCTTAGAGATCTACCTAGTTAATTATCATACAATTTGTTGGCCAAAGTCAAGATTGTGTGATATTTAACGGGATCCTAGCCCACTAGGAAACGCGGTTTTCCGAGTACTCGATAGAGGGTTAGAGGCTCGCCGAAATATAGTGGGAGGCAAGAATTGAATTTGCAATATTCGTTCAATTACTCGCCATACGCGCTCAATCACAAATTATTTCATCGTTTGATTAAATGTTAGTTGGACTAATATTTAAATTGTTGTTTTTAATAAACAGTTGGACTGTATTATAGTTGATTATTAATTGGATTATAGTAATCAATATATTTGAATTATTAATTTTAATTTACAGTTGGTTTTATAGTTGGACTATAGTAATCAATGTAATTGAGATTAATTAATTTAAATTATATTTGATTGTATAGTTGGACTATAATAATCAATATAATACATAGTACCACAATCGTTGATTAATAGTTGGACTATTAGAATCAAGATAAAATTTAAAGATTGACATTTAAAACATAATCCTGGGGAAAATGTGTTTAAATGGTTTAATTTTCAAATTGGGAATAAAATTTCAGGATGGTCCTCGAAAAATAATAAGTTATTTTATTTGATAAAATAATATATTATGCCTAAGCTCGGAGTTAAGCAAATAAGTGGAACATGATATTTGGAATATTCATATAATGAAAACTTTAGCGCTTAATCCATTAAGCTTGTCGCAGTAGACTCCTTAATTTCTTTATCAGAACTAAGGATTAGATTCTTAAAGTATGATACTGAAATTGAAGGATCTTCATAAATCTATATTTAGATCTTTGAAATACTAAAAATTGCAATAAATAATTCTTGGAGAATTATTGACTAATCTCAAAGAGATAAAGTCAAACTTTGCAATTAGGCAAGTAGCGTAAGGCGCACCTTACTTCGATATTCTAGAAACCCGAGGCTTGGCCAAAGGCTTGTGGAATATGAAAAGGGCAAAGGCAAAATCATTATAATCTTCTGGGAAGATAAATGACATATCCATAATGTCTGCCTAAATGTGGCAAACGGGATCACGGAAGCGTGACTGCCGTTTGGACAAAGCAGACATGGAGGAATTGAAGACGAGCAAGGCTCTGACTTCAAATATGATTGTCATAATTATGTTCACAACTAGTATTGAAATTGGATTTTAAATACTTAGTGTGGTACATAAATATATATTGATGTTCAGAATCTGTTTTGAACAGGATACTGACATCATTAGAGATTTATCTGCGAATTGAAAATGGGACGAAAGTCGCTGTTTTAACCGTAAATACCTGAATTTAGGAACTACCTTCGGGTTAGCACTTAAATTAAGAAACTATTATAATGTAACTAGTTTGACTAGATATATTATCTCTATATCAGTGTTTAACCCGCTGCGGGTGAACCTTTATATTCTAGAACACTAAAGTGTTTCATTATATAAAGATGATATTGAGATAAACACATTAGATGTGAATAACAGAATTTATATTTTGAATATAAATAAATCTTAAATATATAACATGACAAATAGATAGCTCAAACTGATTTGATCAGGAGAAACTTAAATGTGGCATAGTTGTCAGGGACACTATTAAACAAGACTCGTATATCCGCACTTTTGAAGAGCGGGTACTAGGACTAATTTGATCCAATCAAATAAAGTCTACGAATCTAGTTTATTGGGCAAAGTGCCTAAAACACTAATTACTTGGTAAAAGTGTAAATGCCACTGATCTGTTAGCCCTAGTTCATAGTGAAGCAAGTGGGCCCATGTCTAGCTAGGCTAGAGGTGGATATGAATATTTCGTGACCTGTACGGATGTGGCATCGCGTTATGGTTATTTGTTTCTTTTGAAACACAAATCAGATTTTCGACATAAAATAGACAAACAGATCAGCTAAAGTATTAAACCGTCACTGTAAGACCATAATGGAAAATACTTAAGCAATAAATTTCTCGTATACTTGAAAGATTATAGTATTCTTACAATGAGGACTCCTCTCGGAACACGTCAGTTTGACGGTGTGTCCGATCGGATTAACCGAATTTTGTTAGACATGATAAGGTTAATCACGAGTCGCTCTGAGCTACCATTTCCTTCAACGGATAAGCTTTAAACAGTGCAAGAACTTATTTTGAATAAGGTTCCATAAATATCTGTTTGACAGATAACATATTAGATATGAACGGGAAAGAAACCGGGTTTCTCATTCCTGTTAAATTTGGGTATGCTTGGCATATGTTTGGATGATACCAAACAAGAACCCAAATTAGATAAGTGCTAAATGTAAGTTATCATAGGGATACTATAAGTATTGTACTTATACACCTCACAAGAGAACAATTAGATTGTTGCTCACCATGCGGTTTTCCTAAAAAGGAATAACCGATATGCAGTGGTAAGTTGGAGGATAGTAAAACTCGATGAAAATCAGAGTAATACTGTTCAAGGCACCGAATCTTAATGGAACATAAATAGTTCATCAAGGATAAGACTATTACCAATAATCTTCGAATACACAAGAACCGCGTAGGTCGGAGGGAATCAGAAAAATAACCTGCGGTATTGGTTTCTGATCTCACCTTATAAAGATGTCTATCTTTTGAGGAATACCAACTGACTACGTATGAAGAAGTGATACTAGGTATCGACTCCCTATTATGGCAAAGTGCCATATAATCCGAATTGGATTCAATGTAAATCAACTATATTTGGATACTTGTTGATGTAACGCAAGGCATTGTGTCTATCGGTACTATATGAGTCTTCAAGGAAGACATACATGGAAGGAAACATACCAACGTATAAAGCTAGGCTTTTAACGGAAAGGTATCATTATCAACATTGTGCTGATTAAGATTCAACCTTTTACCTGTTGTCACGGTAAATCCATTTGGGTAATGCTTGTTATTCGATCCATGATTGGATTGAAGCAAGCATTAGGTTCTTGGAATTATCGTTTTGATGTAATCATAATGATTTATGGTTTAATTCAAAAGGAAAGTGATTCTTATGTAAATAAGAGGGTTAGTGGGAGCGCACTGACAGTGACTGTCCTATAAAATAATGATAATATGTCATTTCTTGGAAATGATGTTCCCATAAAATATATCGGCGAAAGCTTGGCTTTCGAAATACTCTCCGAGAAACCGTACATTGAAAAATGTACGCGACCTGATGTCTCATACGCTTTGAGCATATGGATTCACAAACAGGCCAATCCGAGTGATAGTCACTGGATTGAAGTTAAGAACATCCGTTTGTATCTTAGAGAACTAAGGATGCTGTCTTAGTCTATGGAGAAGGAGAAATTGAAGTGACTGGGGTCACTGTAGCAAGTTTCATATAACCGATAAAGACGACTAAAAGTCACAAACGGTACTATACAGTTTGAATTACGGTACAATGAGCTGGAAATCTTCCAAGCAAGATACTGTTACCAAATAAACAACAAATGCGGGTTAATTGCAGCAGCTGAGGCAGCAATAGAAGCCATCTGGGTCAAAAACAAATCTAATTAGATTAGATATAGTTCTGTTAGCAGCTGAGCTGGGCGTCAGCACAGGCTAAAGAATTAATGGTCTCATCAACGATCTAGATAAATACTTCGTTTTTCATCTCATCCGTTCGGATCATACATCGTGGTGATGTGATGATCGAATAAATCACATCAGACGATAATCATGAAAATCCGCTGACGAAAGCTTTTCTCAGCAATTTGAGCCAACCGTACATAGTTCGGGTGTTAGAGACTCGAGTGACTGGCTATAGGCCAAGTGGGAGATTGTTGGACAATTATGACCCATAGCGTCACTATTTGTACAGATCACGGTGTTGTTGTACAAATTAACTATGTGACAAAGGAGATTTCACTCTTATCATTTGTGATTAGATCACCTAGATATATAAATGATGAGAGGTCCCTATGATTTGTTCCTGGACGGAGAATGATATGAGACAGTATCAGTCCACAAAGGATAAATCATTAAACATCCCTAGTCAGAGTATTATCAAGATTGGACATCGATAAATACGTAAAAGACTAGTATTGCACTTGTGCGAGTTTGTGAGGGCACAACGGCATAGTTCTCATATATTTGGGTATATGATACTCATGCGAGTGTAATAGGAGGTTGTGTTTTACCGATGGTACGGGAAACAGCTTCGCTCTGGATAGACCCCCCGCGGAATCCTATTGGTAGTATGACTATGTGTCTATGGGAGTCTGCAATCAGGGTAGGTGTATTTGGTCTTAACCTGAGACTTGCACCGCTAATGCTTACGACAATCAATATACTTTAGTTGAGGTCGTCCAG
Source organism: Zanthoxylum bungeanum (assembly GCA_019454045.1). Taxonomy (NCBI): domain Eukaryota; kingdom Viridiplantae; phylum Streptophyta; class Magnoliopsida; order Sapindales; family Rutaceae; genus Zanthoxylum; species Zanthoxylum bungeanum. The sequence goes on from SKCR01042611.1 coordinate 138,426, forward strand.
GACTTTAACCGGTTCTATGTACGCCAATGCTGGGTATATTGAGAATCGTAGTGTGTTGGGTGTGATGTCAAGACGGAAGTGTCACTCCAGGCATATGGAGATGATGGTCACGTAGGATACGGAACTCGTTCTCTTAAATGCTCGAGCTATCTGGATATTATGACTAGGTCATGTATATCCGATTATAGAGACTAGTTGCCAGACATCCGATATGTGCTTCGTACGGGGCAGACACAATTCCGGCCCCAGGCCTAGCACGTGAACATCTGATACTGGACATAAATACGCAATACTTCGGTATACTACGCTTGATATAGATCTAATGTTCCTATAAGGATATTTCTGGAGAATTTGGTAGGCATTGCGCTTTGCTAGAAGCCAACCTTGTCTTGTAAATCGGTATAAACGTAGTACGAGGTACTTACGTGTTCGGATAGTCCGACGACCGTATTTACTGCCAACATATCCGGGGATCTCATGGGTCGCTTCCCGAAGATTCACCGATGATGTATGACTCACACTTTATTAATCTGGGATTAATTAGAAGAGAGAAAATTAATCTGGGATTAATTAGAAGAGAGAGAAAATTAATCTGGGATTAATTACGGAAATATTTTATCTGGGATAAAATATTAATTAAAGAGAGAGAACGATTAATTTGGAATTAATCGATAAAATAATATATTTGATATATTATTAGAAATTGGATTTCGACGCAGAATTAAAATTAGATTTTAATTCGGGTGAACGAATTAATTTAGAATTAATTCGTTAGCGACGTGAATAGTGATTTCGCTAGGCGTAATCATTTAATTACGACACAACGGAAAATTCGTTAATTTGGAATTAGCGAACCCGAGCCCGGGATTATTTGCGAGCGCATCGCATTTCGAATTCGAGTTCGGCACGTAAGTCAAATCGAGCGTCAAATCGCAAGTCATATCAAGCGTCAAATCATTAGTCACTTTGAGTGATGTGACAAGTTGACCGGCGTAAACACACACGTATAACGCAAGCGCACGTATCGTTCAAGTAGTATAAAAATATCGATCCCACGAGGACTTAATTCCTACTGTTGTTATTAATTATTGAATCTATTTATTTACAAATATCTAATTAAAGGGAGAATGGAATTGATTGCTTGATTGATTTGGTTGATTGAAGATTTGCTAAATAAATAAATAAAAAGATAAAAGAAATACTAAGGAAAATACAGATAAAAAGATATAAGGTTGTGAATTCTTTTAATATCATTTAAAAGATGAAGTGATTATTTTATGTTTGTGTAATAAATCAGTTTACTAACCTGGAACACTAAATTATGTAAGAGCCTCTTCCGATGGTCAACTACAAATACCCAGTATAACCCAATTGAACCATATGTCTATGTCAACCAAATTATCTGGATTCATTAAGTTTAAGTTCCAATTATGGCTACCCCCGCCCGACAGGTATATTCCTATCCTGTAAGGAAATCTATTAAAGGGTTATCTATCCTCAAGGAAGATCGTGGGTTATTAAGTCTAAGGCTGAAACCTAAAATCCCTATGTCTAGTTCATTTTAGATTTACCATATCAATCTTATTGGTGATCAGACAACAAGAAGCATTAAGCTTAAGACTTAATAAATAAACCTTTAAATTATCCAACTATAAAATAATCCCTTATAAAACGGTGATATTAAAAGTCATCACAACCCCTAATTAACTAACACATAACTAGGACTATAAAAATAAAATACATAAAATAAAAATACTGAAAAGTAAAATAAAATAAAATGCTAAGGTAAAAGGAATTACTTTTACTACTACTAATTTAGATATCTCCCATAAAATAATATATAAACTTGTGTTAAATTTACCAACCGACCAGTCTGGCGGTATCCTGATTAAGTCAAATTAAGTCCAACCAGCCATTAAGGCGGAACCAAAAATAAATTTACCAACCGACCAGTCTGGCGGTATCCTTGATTAGTCAGGTTTAAAACAGATTAAAATTAAATTACCAACCGACCAATATAGCGGTATCCCTTATTAAGTCAATATTTTAAATAGTTAATATATTATTTTTACGGGAGATTAATCTAAATAGCAATAGTAGAAGAATTACCTTTCACCCTAGCTGAGGAATTATTTCAACATGGTGAATAGTAAAAACTGTAAAAAGTAAAAAATAAAAATTAATTTACTATTATTACAAAACGTAATTAAAATTATTTACAAAACTAAAAATAAAAAAAACTAAAAAATAAAAATAAAAATTCTAGAGAGAGAAACTCTCTCTAGAGAGAGAAATCAAGAGAGAGAAAGGTGTGTACAAAATTCTGAAATTTCGCGCAGTATTTATAGAAATAATTTTCACTGTTCCAGCGTCGCGACGCCAAGGATCTCAGCGTCGCGACGCGCAATTTGTCGACGTGGCACAATGATACGGCGACACGTAGCAAGGCGGCTGACTGTACATGCGACACGTGTCAAGGCGGCTAATTCTCAATTATTGTGATGACGTCATTGATGACGTCATGCTGACGTGGCGATGACGTGGCGCTGACGTGGCGAGGCGGCTGACTGTTGACTTGTCGGCACAATAGGATTGCGACACGTGGCGACACGTGTCATGCTCTGATTGGCAGAGGCTGACGTGGCAAGTTGACTCGGTTGACCTGCTGACGTGGACGATGATGTGGCACGACACGTGGCAAGGTTGACTTGTTGACCGCTGACATGGCTGATGACGAGGCGACACGTGTCAAGTCTGAGCGTCGGCAGCATATGATGATGACACGTGGCACGGCGCACGTTAGCAGATCGGCTGTGATGGTGACACGTGGCACGGCGCATTTTAGCAAAGTCAAAACTTCTCAAATTGTTGACCGTTGACCAGGCGCATGTTAGCAAATCCGGCTCACGTTGGGCGTCGCGGCGCGCTGTGATCCAGCGTCGCGACGCGAAAAAGAAGAAAATAACCCTGTTGACGCATTTTTGTCCGGTTTTGCCCCAAATTGCCTCCAGTGCTGTCCAAACTTTATTTATCTGCAAGATAACAATAAAACACATCAAAACGTTCATAAAACTCAAGAAACTATACAAAATGTTAAGTTAAATGAGTGGGAAATAGTGATATAAATACCACTCATCACACCCCCAAACCTAACATTTTGCTAGTCCTCGAGCAAAATACAAAATAAAATAACATAACAAAATTTAACTAAGCCACTTTCGTAGGGATCACGGTTGCATTTAGCATATGCAACAAGCCTTTAAACCCCTAGGTGTCCCTAGTGGACGAGTTGTAGTCTCGTGAGGGTTTACAGCAATGATACCCACAAACATTTTACAAAAGTAAAAAGGTATTAAAACTAATGCACACAAAAGCAAAAAGACAAGAGAAAAGAGAATAAAGAAAGTTAGTGACTAATCAGGTGAAAATTCTACTCCAAGTTACTAGTTGTTTTGTTTCTTTCTAAATTACTGAATAAGTAAATTCTCCGATTATTTTTACCATTCTCCATATACACAGCAAACAGAATATTAATCAACTCATTTTTGCCCACAACAGTCATAAGTGCAGTTGATAAGAGAGTAATATTTTTGTCCTAAAGTTCTATCAAATTTCACACCTTTTTGTAGCAATGGAATAATTTTCTGATTTTTCTGATTTTTTCTTTGATTTTTTTTCTATTTTTTATTTATATACAATACCTTCCGTCTATGTAGCGAGCTTTGGGTCGGTGGCTCCCAAACCAGTTGGCTTTAGGGCACCAGGTGTTAAGACACCCCTACGAACTTAATTACTCAGACTTCAGATATATATATATTTTTGCAGCATCTTCGATCCATGTAACGAGCTTTGGGCCAATGACTCCCAAACCAGTTGGTTTTAGGGCACTAGGTATTAAAATACCCTTACAGACTTAATAACTCGGATCTCGACGTTTTTTTTTTTTTTTTTTTTTTTTTTTTTTTTTTTTTACTTTTTTTTTACTCCATCACTATTTAGAGATGCTTCCTCCAATTAAACTATAGCACGGAATATTACAAACTTTTCAATTTTAGCTCATGTCCGTATGTTTCCATGTAAGTTCATAATACCTGTCAACTGAACATAAGAAGATTCATTTTAGTCAGATTTATGGAGAATTCACAAATTAAATAATTCAAAATGGAATAAACAAAAATTAACTTGTTTTGAAATAGGTTTGAGATACCTCTCAGGAGCGGAAATTCCTTACTCGGCTATCTTTTACCAATTCCACCTTTTTAGTCAAAATAAGAACACAAAAATGCAAAATATTTTTATAATTTTTGAAAATTTTTCAATTTTTTTGTATTTTTCGAAAAATTTTGAACTAAAAATAAAAAACAACATACAAACTAAAAACAAGGTATTAATCAACTAATTCCCTCCCCCAAACCTAAATGAGACATTGTCCCCAATGTCTTAAACAGTAAAAGGAGAGTTAGAAGGTAATACCTGGTCAGCTGAAATTTTACAGGAAAAATTACCGATTAAGATTTATGCCCAAATTACGATTCTTACCACGATTGTTATTTGACCATTTTTATTAAAAATTTTGGCAGAATCACCTCTAAAAACTCAAACTTTCCCCAAAATTCACCCTAAAAAATTATCACCAATCAAATCCCAACTTTGGTATTTTTCAGAAAAATTTGACAGAGTCTCCCCTGAATTTTTGATTATCCAATACAACCTAAATCTACCAAATGCCACAAACAAACTCCAAATATCAAACTCAATTTCTTCGCCCCCAATTACTACGAATCAAATTCAACCATCCAACACTTCGTAATCCAATCCACAGTCAACCAATTCACAATTCAAAATTTTTTCAATTTACCCAATTACCAAATCAATTTTTTATCAAATCATTACCGTATTTTCAAATTCTGATTTTGGCAGTGGTACTCTCGACAGTGTATTTGGTTGGCAGTGATGGTGAAGGAGGTTCTCGGCAAGGATGGCTGGGTTCAGGTTTGCGACGGTGGTGGCTAATATTCGGCAAGACAGTGGCAATTTGGTTCGGCAATGGGTGATTTGTTTCAGTTTGGTCGCAGGTGATGGCTGTTGTTTGGTCGATGGAAGGCCGATTTGGTTCGTTGGCGCGGTGAGTCACGGCAGGGGTGGCTCGCGGTGGTTGCTCACGGTGGGATCTCGATTTGTGGTGGCTGGATTTTGGTTGGTGAAGACTCTTGCGGTTTCGGTGGTGGTGGAGATTTGAGAGAAAATGGGAGATCTGGGTGTTTCGGTTGTGTCGAAGGTGATGGGGTGGTTTGGCGAGATGGTTGCAGGCTGTGGATTTCGGTCGTGAGGCTCACGGTCACGATGGCACTCGATTTTGGTTCGGTGGTGGCTGGTGGGTTCGGTCACGGCAAGGGTGGATCTTGGTTGATGGTGGTTCGGTTGTAGGTGCGGCTGGTGGTGAAGATGGGTTTCTGGTTTTTGGTAGGTGATTGGTTGAGGATGAAGAAGATGAAGAGTGAAAGGAGATGCTGCCAGCGCCCTGCTTATGTTCTGTGATTTCCGTGTCAGCGTCGCGACGCTGAATTTTTATTTTTTTTATTTTTTTTTTTATTTTTTGGCAAAATCATGTCTTGCGACGGATAAATCCATAGGGACGCCTCTCAAGAGATGACTCCTTACTCGGCCGTCTCTTCTGGATTGACTTTGTATCTTCGTGATTTTGTCAAATTTTATTTTGAAAATCCCGCTTGTACTGGCCCTTTGTCCTGAAAAATTCCGTTTTTAATTTCCTGCAAAACTAACACACAAAATTAAAAAGTTCACACAAAATAAAAAATAAATTACAACAAAATTACATGGGTTGCCTCCCTGCTAGCGCTAAATTTTTCGTCTTCAGCCAGACGTGACTGAAATCCATATGTTAAGGAGGTTTCAATGTCGTTTTGGATGTCCGATTAAAGACAATCCCGTGAGCGTTGCTTTTGAAAGTCTCTTCCAACGGTAAAGTGGCAAAAATATTTTGTCTCATTCAGTGCTCGTACCACCTTTTTGCTCATTGTTGTTCCAGTGGTTCCTGCAAAGAAAGAAAGAAAATTAGGAGGTCTCGTATGGTGCTTGACTTGGAATGGAATTCCATTCTGTCAAGCTTCTGGGTGATATCTTTGATTTGTACTCCCCAAAACAGCGATGTTTTTCCTGAATGCTTTGGATCTTTATTAAGTTCAGACATTTGCTCCTCCATTTGCTCTGCTTCTTGTTCCACCTGAGGATGAAAAGATGAGTCAGACATTAGGTCTTCATCCTCTGATATGAGTGAAATGATTGGCTCAAGTTGATCTTCTTCAAACATTTGTGCAAAACATTCTCCAAGATCTTCATTTTGAGGATACAGAAAAACATCCTCAATTTTTGATGCAGTTGGTACAAATGTTTCAGCTTCATCATCGTCAGAATCTGAAAAATAAAAATCAAATCGAGACTTTGCCGGTTCAAGTTCCTGAACTGATATATCTGGTTGTTGATACTGCTCAGCCTCCTCCTCTGTTGACGTGTCATTGTGAAATGATTGGTACTCGAAGGCTTCATCAGTGTCATCTGAAACTGGTTCTTGAGGTATATAGTTCTGGTTTTCTGTGAATTGTCTGATTTGATCTTTCATTCTCTGTATGGATTCTGTGTTACTCTGAACTTGTGCATCAAATCGAGCTGTCTGTTCTTTGAATATGTGAATCAATTGATCTTCCTCTGATGGTTCTGGTTCTTGATAAGGATCGAAGGAAGATGGTGGATAAGATGGAAAATGTGACTCTCTGAAATGTGATGGCTCGTCATACCATGAAGGATCTTGATAGTTCTGCCACCCTGAATGGTAGTTGTATTCGCAATAATCGCTTGGGTGGTCACCATTACATATGTCACATCTCCACATTGAATTATGTTGAGCAAATGTAGTATTGCTTGGTTCTGGCATCCAGTGATAATCATTGGGCTGGACAACAGGCCTCAGAAAATCGGACTGTTGCTCCCAGATGTGGGGTGTATCTTCTTGTAAAGCATGTAATCTTTCAATCTCCCAGTAATGTTCCATTTTTAAGTCACCTGAAATCAAAAGAAAGAAATAAAAATTACAGATAAAAATAAAGAAAATTAGATACAAGTAAATTAGATAGCTTCAAAATTAACAACTCAAGAAATATAAGTCCCCGGCAACGGCGCCAAAAACTTGACCGGCGTAAACACACACGTATAACGCAAGCGCACGTATCGTTCAAGTAGTATAAAAATATCGATCCCACGAGGACTTAATTCCTACTGTTGTTATTAATTATTGAATCTATTTATTTACAAATATCTAATTAAAGGGAGAATGGAATTGATTGCTTGATTGATTTGTTGATTGAAGATTTGCTAAATAAATAAATAAAAAGATAAAAGAAAATACTAAGGAAAATACAGATAAAAAGATATAAGGTTGTGAATCTTTTATATCATTTAAAAGATGAAGTGATTATTTTATGTTTGTAATAAATCAGTTTACTAACCTGGAACACTAAATTATGTAAGAGCCTCTTCCGATGGTCAACGACAAATACCCAGTATAACCCAATTGAACCATATGTCTATGTCAACCAAATTATCCGGATTCATTAAGTTTAAGTTCCAATTATGGCTACCCCCGCCCGACAGGTATATTCCTATCCTGTAAGGAAATCTATTAAAGGGTTATCTATCCTCAAGGAAGATCGTGGGTTATTAGTCTAAGGCTGAAACCTAAAATCCCTATGTCTAGTTCATTTTAGATTTACCATATCAATCTTATTGGTGATCAGACAACAAGAAGCATTAAGCTTAAGACTTAATAAATAAACCTTTAAATTATCCAACTATAAAATAATCCCTTATAAACGGTGATATTAAAAGTCATCACAACCCCTAATTAAATAACACATAACTAGGACTATAAAAATAAAATACATAAAATAAAAATACTGAAAAGTAAAAAAATAAAATAAAATGCTAAGGTAAAAGGAATTACTTTTACTACTACTAATTTAGATATCTCCCATAAAATAATATATAAACTTGTGTTAAATTTACCAACCGACCAGTCTGGCGGTATCCTGATTAAGTCAAATTAAGTCCAACCAGCCATTAAGGCGGAACCAAAAATAAATTTACCAACCGACCAGTCTGGCGGTATCCTTGATTAGTCAGGTTTAAAACAGATTAAAATTAAATTACCAACCGACCATATAGCGGTATCCTTATTAAGTCAATATTTAAATAGTTAATATTATTTTTTTACGGGAGATTAATCTAAATAGCAATAGTAGAAGAATTACCTTTCACCCTAGCTGAGGAAATTATTTCAACATGGTGAATAGTAAAAACTGTAAAAGTAAAAATAAAAATTAATTTACTATATTACAAACGTAATTAAAATTATTTACAAAACTAAAAAAAAAAAACTAAAAATAAAAATAAAAATTCTAGAGAGAGAAACTCTCTCTAGAGAGAGAAATCAAGAGAGAGAAAGGTGTGTACAAAATTCTGAAATTCGCGCAGTATTTATAGAATAATTTTCACTGTTCCAGCGTCGCGACGCCAAGGATCTCAGCGTCACGACGCGCATTTGTCGACGTGGCACAATGATACGGCGACACGTAGCAAGGCGGCTGACTGTACATGCGACACGTGTCAAGGCGGCTAATTCTCAATTATTGTGATGACGTCATTGATGACGTCATGCTGACGTGGCGATGACATGGCGCTGACGTGGCGGGCGGCTGACTGTTGACTTGTCGGCACAATAGGATTGCGACACATGGCGACACGTGTCATGCTCTGATTGGCAGAGGCTGACGTGGCAAGTTGACTCGGTTGACCTGCGACGTGGACGATGATGTGGCACGACACGTGGCAAGGTTGACTTGTTGACCGCTGACATGGCTGATGACGAGGCGACACGTGTCAAGTCTGAGACGTCGGCAGCATATGATGATGACACGTGGCACGGCGCACGTTAGCAGATCGGCTGTGATGGTGACAAGTGGCACGGCGCATTTTAGCAAAGTCAAAACTTCTCAATTGTTGACCGTTGACCAGGCGCATGTTAGCAAATCCGGCTCACGTTGGGCGTCGCGGCGCGCTGTGATCCAGCGTCGCGACGCGAAAAAGACGAAAATAACCCTGTGACGCATTTTTGTCCGGTTTTGCCCCAAATTGCCTCCAGTGCTGTCCAAACTTTATTTATCTGCAAGATAACAATAAACACACACAAGAAAACTATACAAAATGTTAAGTTAAATGAGTGGGAAATAGTGATATAAATACCACTCATCAAAGTTGTCACTTGGTTGATTGATGATGTAGTAGTTGAAAACATTAATGCTTTTGCTTTTGCTTGCTTTGACTTTTTGGAAAATTGAAAAAGTGGTATATGGCTTATTATTTTGGAAAATATAAAAGATTTTACACTTTTTCTCTTTCACTAATTCTCTCTCTCTCCACACGGTTTCCCGTGAAACCCTTTTTCCCTCTCTTTTCTTCTCCTTCTATTTCACGGTTTGGAACCGTTTCTTCCTCTCAAAATTTCCGGTTTGACCGAATCAAAGGGAAGCAGGAAGAAGACTTAGTGCTAGCACACCATGAGTGATACAAATGTGATTAGGGCAGGAACTTGTGAGCATGGAATCGTTTGGAGCTGAAGCTTGGAGCTTCCATGGAGTCCACCCATGGCCGAATCTTGGAGAGACAAGAAGGACCAAAACTGAGCAGTCCAGCAGCACAAGGAGCTCTATTACCGCGAGTTTGAAAAGCTTGAAGACTTGTGTTCATCGCGTTGCAAAATCCGATCAATGTGAGTATGTATTCCGCCTTACTCCTTTGTGTATTCATGCGAATTTTATGCTTGATTTCATGATCTTGGGACCTAATTAGAAACCAACAGGAACAATATCACTCCAATTTTCATCGAGTTGTACTTTCCTTCCACTAACCACTGCATTTAGGAATTCCTTTTCAAGGAAAACCGCATGTAGAGCAACAAATACTTTGTTCTCTCGTGGGTGATAGAAGTAATATCCATTGGTTTCCCTAGGATATCCTACGAATATGCATTTATCCGATTTGGGCTCAAGTTTGGTACCTTCAAACGTTTGACGTATGCCCAGCATCCCCAAATCTTCAGGAATGAGAACCCGGTTTCTTTCCGTCCATATCTCATACGGAGTCTGTTGTACAGACTTTGACGGAACCTTATTCAAAATAAGAATAGCACTGTTAATGCATATCCCCAGAAGGAAATAGGTAGCTCAGTGCGACTCATCATAGACCTTAACAGTCCTACAAATTTGGTTTTCTCCGTTCGGACACACCGTTTAATTGCGGTATTCTAGGAGGAGTCCACTGTGAAAGAATGCCATATTCTTTCAAGTAATCTAGAAACTCATGCTCAAGTATTCGCCACCATGGTCCGACCGTAATGTCTTTATACTCTTGTCGGTCTGTTTTTCAACTTCGTGTCGAAACTCTGGATTTCTCAAAAGTTTCGACTTGTGTCTCATAAGATACACATAACCATAACGCGATGCATCATCCGTAAAGGTTACGAAGTATTCATATCCACCTCTAGCCTGGCTAGACATGGTCCCACATACGTCACTATGAACCAGAGCTAAAGGTCGGTGGCGCGTTCACCCTTACCGCTAAAAAGGTGCTTAGGCATTTTGCCTAATAAGCAAGATTCGCAGACGTCAGACGAATTTGGATCAAATCCGTCCAAGTTACCCACTCTTCGAAAGTATGGATATGCGAGTCTTGTTTTTTGCCAGACGACAATGGCAATATAAGTTTCATATTTGTTACTCATTTTGAGCCTTTTGTTTGTTACATTATATGTTTGAGATTGATTTTATCATTCAAAATATAAAGACCATTATTAGCATCAGCAGAACATATCTCAAAATCATCTTTATAAACAAAACACCAGTGTTTCGGAATACAAAAGTGTACCCGCATGGGGTCAAACAAGATACATAGATAATATTCCTAGTCAAATAGGTACATAATAACAATCTGAAAGTTTAAGTACATGCCCCGACGGTAGTTCTAAAACAAAAGTGCCAACTGCCAAAATGGCGACTGGTGCCCCATCTTCGACGCGTAGATCAATCTCCCCTGAGGCTAGTCTCCTGCTAATCTGTAGATCCTGCACATCAGTACATATATGAGTACCACAACCAGAATCAAAAATCCAAAATTTTAAACTAGAAGTAGTCATGTTTATTTCAATAACAAACATACCTGAAGCCTGTGCCTTGCCCGCTTTAATCTCCTTCGGAGCGCCTTGTACTCGTGGCAGTCACGATTCCAGTGACCCTGCTTGCCACATTGGAGGCAAACATCCTGAGATTTGTCCTTAGGCTTCCCAGAAGCCTTTGACGATTTGGCCTTGCCCTTTCTTTTATGCTTCTTATTCTTCACACCTCCAGTCGTCTTGAGCCCAGCCCTCGGTGTCTGAGATGTTGAAGCAAAGTGCGCCTCGCGCTTGTTGCCCTTAAGCAGCTCTTTCTCGGCTTCCTGAGAACTGACAATAAGTCTCCAAGAGTATCATTAGTGTTCATCAAATTATAGTTTATGATGAACTGTCTCAAGTGTCGGGGAGAGATTGCAGGACCATATCTATGGTAATCTCAGCCTCAAAGACTATCCCCATCTCAGTCAGCTCATCTATGTCAGCAATCATCTGTGCCACTTGGGACTCAACAGACATGCCTTCTGACAAACGTGAACGGAAGAGCTTCTTTACTAACTCATATCTCCGTGACCTTCGGTTAGATCGGTGAAGATCTTGCAACCTCGCCAACATGTTATAGGGATCCAAGTCCCTGTTCTGTCGACGGAAATGCTGAGTCATAGAAGCAAGCATAAAGACTGAGCAGTATCATACTCATCGCTGTGATTCTTCCAAAGCTCCAACTCAAGTAGCTCATCAGGTTTGGGCTATGCCCAAGAGGTCTCTGTATAGTATATAGCAGCCTCTCGGCTCCAAGGACACCTTAGATTCATTCCCAATCGGTAAATTTGTGCCCTTGAAGACATTTTGCCCATGATAATGTCTCGGACATTTCCCTTTCCAGTCATCTTGACTACGATAGTCCAACTATCTAGTCAACGATATTTGGGTACAGTCTAACTGTTACAAGAAAAATAACATTGTATTAGTCCAACTAATAAAATAATTTTGGCGAAATAATTTAAAAGCGCGTAAAGCTAAGTATCTGAATAATTGCAAAATCAATACTAGCCTCCACTATTTTCGGGAGTCTCTAACCCTCTGTCGAGTACTCGGGAAACCTAGTTTCCTAGTGGGCTAGGATACCGTTAATAACACACAACCTTGACTTGGGCAACAAGCTGTATGAATTTAACTAGGTAGATCTCTAAGATCAATTGGATCTCATCCAATTCCTAGATCTGGTAGGTGGACCTCCAAGTCCGAAACATATATACAATATAGGTGCCAATATATCTAATATATTTTCCTAACCTTTTTCCTCTGAATAACTAAGCCTTGGCTTGGCAAAACAAGCTTAATGATTCCAGTTAAGCGGGACCCATTGACATGGAAAGCTTCGTAATCAATGTCGATGGACAAGAAGTGATCTTGACTTTGGCCAACAAATCACGACTTGGACAAGACACCGATATGGAACAAAACTCTCATGATTCAAACACATCCGCAATTGACAAAGGTCTTGACTTTGGCCAACAAACCAATGTTTTGAGGGTTTTTCCCGTAAATTGGCAACCAATTTATTATCTTTGTTAATGTCTCATCATACACCCTTAAGCATGCTTCTAAAACATCATAAAGCGTAAAAAGTAAATTAATAATGATATGCGAATGGATATATCACATTGTTCCTAAAACAAATCACTCTCTTTCCTCTCCCCCCGCTAGAACTATTCTAACTTCTACCCAATAACATAATACAATAAAGAAACCTCATTTACATTGAGGGGAATTGGTGAGAAGAAAAATACAAAGAATAAGGAGATAAAAGGCTGGACACGCAGGTCCAATTTAATAAATTCTAAATTTATTACAATTTCCAAAATTGCCCTTCGCCTCTAATATCTATACATACGATTATACATTATTCATACAACACTTCATGTATTCATACATATCATGTTATTTTATCATCTAATCCAATTAATTTATCTTTGAATTAATGATCATCCAATGTTCAAACAACGATTTGATTTGCGCGAGTCAAACTCGTTTAAGAATAAATATTCAAAGTAAGTATTCTTGAATTATTTTGAACTACAACTTTAAATCCAATTTATTTGTATTCATACTAATTTCAATTTAATTCCAAATTAAATATTTACACTTATTTATTTGCCTTAAAGACTTGGATTCCAAATCCAATCTTAATGGGTCTCAAAGGCCCAATAACATCCAATGTCATTTTAATTAAAGTCCAATGGGCTTTTAATTGATTCTTAAGGCATGGGCTTTGGCCATAATAGATCAAACCCAAAATGCCAAGGCCCAATAGGAATCACCATATTGCCAACAAATCAATTTAGGCCCATTAGGCCCAATTAAATTCTTAAAAGTGCCAAGTGATGTATTTGGACTTTATGGAATTGGTTTTGGGCCCAATTGGATCCAATCCAAAAGTCTAAAACCAAACTTGGTCAAACCAAGCCCATTAAGCCCAAATACACACTTTTAGCCCAATTCATTTTTAAAGGCTTATTAACATAATTATAATATTCCAAATATCACAATTATTTTAATTAAAGTGTATTGGCCATGATTAATTAATTAAACTCAATATTTCCAAAATACCAATTAACTTAATTAATCATGCTTAAACCAACAATTTATGCTCAACACAAATTGAAGCCAAAATTCATCATTTCATGCTCAACACAAATTGAATCCAAAATACATCATTTCATGCTCAACATGCTCTTTGATTTTAACATAAACATTATTGACTTTGATTATAATCCAATTAAACCAACAATCAACATTTAAACATGCATTTAAACATATTATTTCACGTTACAAAAATCAAAAAACTGCAGTCCACTGCACTGTGAAGATTCGGCCAAGGTAGGTTTTTTTTTTTTTTTTGATTCATTTGATTTATTTCAAATCTAACCATGCATAACTCTAAGTTATCATATTCTAAGCATGCTCAAAGCATCAATTTAAAAGAATCATGTTCAAAACATAAAAGCCCCAAATTTTATGCTCAAGAATCCTAAAATTTTCATGCTTAAAATTGGCTCATGATACCATTGTTAGTGTTCCTAGAACATGCCAAGGATCTAATAAGCATGAAAAAATATGATTAAGATCATTATAAGTTGCGGAATATACTTACAATGAACGGATTTGAGCTTTTAAATTTTTTGAGAGGATGATCTCCAAGATCCAACCTTTGTTGATTCCAAGCTTTGAGTTAGGAATGAAGATCTCCAAGATCCAACCTTTGTGTTGATTCCAAGCTTTGAGTTATTTCCCTATCACCTTTGTTCATTCCTTGAAGTGCTAGCTAACTTGATTTTGCCACAAAATCAATGAGAAGAAAAGGGAGAAGCTCACACCCTAGCCATGTGTTGCTAGGGTTTGTATTTTGTTCAAGTGTTACAAAATGAGAGAGAGAGATAAGTTTTAGTAAAAGAGTTTTACCCTTTTCACCTAAACTTGGTAGTTGAGAGTCTTTGTTTCACAAAACCAAAACTTGGTGGTTGAAAAGCAAGTGGTATTGGCTTAAATGCCAACTACCCTCCCAACTACCACATGTGAAGTGGGCCCCATATTTGAATTCAAAATTCAAATGTCTCTACGAACATTTGCCGCTGCACGGATCCGTTTAATCCGATTAAACGAACTCTCGTAACTAAATAATTAAATCTTATTTAATTAAATAACGATGCCTCACAAATATATTACGAACGTCATTTACGAATTAATTCTAAATTAATTCGTTCGTTCGTATTAAAGTCCAACTTTAATTTGTAATGAAATCCAATTCATATTAATATATCCGATACATTAATTTTAGCCCATACATATAAATTAAATAGAAAAATCAAATTTAACTATTAAATTTATTTTACCGATTAATTCCAAATTAATCGCATTCTCTCTCATCCGAACACATTTAATCCCAGATTAAATAAAGCTTCAATTAATCCCAGATTAATTTTTTTTCTCTTATTAATCCCAGATTAATTCTAATCGAGTCAACTGTCATCGGTGAATCTTTGGGAAGCGACCCAAGAGATCTCTGGATATATTGGCAGTAAATCCGGTTATCGGACTATCCGATAAAGTGAGTACCTCGTACCACGTGATTACCGATTTACAAGACATGGTTGGCTTCTAGCAAAGCACTGTGCCTACCCAATTCTCAGAAATATTCTTACTGGAATATATAATCTATGTCGATGTAGTATACGTCGTATTGCCTATAGCGATCCAGTATCAGATGTCACGTGCAAGGCCTGGGGCTGGAATAGTGTCTGCCCCGTACGAAGCACATATCGGATATCAAGCAACTAGTCTCTTTGAATCGGATAATCATGACCTTGTCATATTATCTCGATGGTTGCAACACTATAGAGAACTAGTTCTGAATCCCTGCGTGATCATCATCTCCATATGTCTGAAGTGATACTTCCATCTTGACATCACATCCAATACACTACAATTCTCAATAAACCTAGAAGAGGCCTACACAGAACCTGTTAAAGCCCTGGACGACCAAAACAAAGTTTATCGATTGTCGCAAGTACTAGCGATGCAAGTCTCATGTTAAGACCAAATACACCTACCCTGAAGCGGACTCCCATAGACACATATACATACTACCAATGGGATTCCGCGGGTCTATCCAGAGCAAATCTGTTTTCCGTACCATCGATAAAACACAACCTCTTATCGCACTTGCATAAGTATCCAATACTTAAACATATGAGAACTGTGCCGTTATCGATGTCCAGTCTCGATAATACTACGACTAGGGATATTTAATGATTAAACCTTTATGGATTGATACTGTCTCATATCATCTCAATCCGGAACTAATCAAAAGGACTTCTATCATTTCTATATCAGAGTAAATAAATTACGAAACGGTAAAAGGCAATTTCATTACTACATAGTTAATTTTGTACAAAAACACAATGTCTTTTACAAACAGTGACGCTATGGGTCATAATTGTCTAACACCGGGCTCGCGGCCCGGTTGGAGTACGGAGTAGCCCGCGGGGGACTAAACCGGAGAATAATGGAGTCACCACCCGGTGTGAACCGAGACAAAGATTTAATGCCGCACTCACCCCTCGCAAGGGAAGACCTCAAACCGTTGGGTTCGGAATGGTCCCTTACTTATGCCACTTGTAATAAAATGATTTATGCAATAATCTTACCAAGCCTAAGCAACATATTTCCAAGGATAATTTACTCCTAAGTTTGCATGCATAGGTACAAAGCTCATATCTAAGTTTACATATAGTACATTTTCATATTCGCATACAACCTATTTGCATATAATCTATGTCCGAATTCATGCATAAAGATAAATTAACATACGGAAAGCATACAATTTAACATCGGTAGACACAGAAGCGCAAACAAATAACATTATTACAAGAATGCATATTAAGGAAAGACCATTAAGCGCATAATGGAAATAGATAACTAAAGAGGTAATACAAATGCATAAGGTAAAAAGAGACAACTATACGCTAAAATAGACATGTCGTGATGTGATGCAAAAAAGATATCTAGAATTGACACACACGTGCGTGTGCCTTTTTCCAAGTGGTAAGTGGAATTGTATCCCGAGTACAGATCATACTACCATCCATTCGGAATCGGCTATGAAATTTATGTCCGGGTTTCCATCCTATATACCACGAGAAATAATGCCTAAATGATATCATGACATGGGTACACCAATGATAATAGATCGAGCCAAGACAAGGATAGATGATGCAATCAATAGATGAAAGACGCGGAAAATATCGTGGTAAAGGTAGTCTTTTAGGTTTTTCTTCCCCCAAATGGAGAACCTTTTAGTCCAACACCATAAGCCCATTGCGCTTTTCATTACAATACGTACAAAGATAAATACAAAAATATCGGACTTCGTATACCCGATTGAACACATCTTACATTCAACCGAATATACATCAACCGGCGCGGCAAAGCATCGGGGTAAATGATTTTAACCCCTCAGAATAGGGGACCTTTAATCCAACTTACTAAGCCCATGCGCTCGATCACATCATGCATATAAAAAATAAAGACAATAATATCGGACTTCGTATTCCCGATTGAACACATCTTACATTAAACCGAATATACATCAACTGGCGCGGCAAAGCATCGTGGTAAAGGGTTTTAACCCCTAAAAATAGGGGACCTTTAATCCAACTTACTAAGCCCATGCGCTCGATCACATCATGCATATAAAAAGTAAAGACAACAATATCGGACTTCGTATACCCGATTGAACACATCTTACATTCAACCGAATATACATCAACCGGCGCGGCAAAGCATCGTGGTAAATGATTTTAACCCCTCAAAATAGGGGACCTTTAACCCAAATTACTAAGCCCATGCGCTCGATCACATAATGCATATAAAAAATAAAGACAATAATATCAGACTTCGTATTCCCGATTGAACACATCTTACATTAAACCGAATATACATCAACCGGCGCGGCAAAGCATCGTGGTAAAGGATTTTAACCCCTCAAAATAAGGGACTTTTAATCCAACTTACTAAGCCCATGCGCTCGATCACATCATGCATATAAAAAAAAAATAACATGCGGAAATCAAGTAGCGAATAATAAACAAATCAAAACAACATAAAACGAAATATGCGCCGTTTACTCAAGTGGTACGTGGAGTTGTATCCCGATTACAAATCATACTACCCTCCATTCGGAATCGGCTATGAAATTTATGTCCGGGTTTCCATCCTATATACCACAAGAGGCGACACATTTTCTGTTTTACTCAAGGGCCACAACATGCATCATTCCACAATACATATATCTTCCATTTATTCAAGGGCCACAATCATGCACCAATAAACGACTCTCATGCGATAAAAATGAATAAAACAATTAAAAAGATAGATGGAAATAATAGGAAAAGTACCCTCAGGTCTAACCTTTTATGTTGACTTTGGGACTCGCGTTTCACGGCCGCCGGAAGTGCTATCACTCCGTAACTCTTCCGGTTCACTGGATTAACGTCTTAGCTCGCTGTTTTGCTATTTTCACTCCGTTTTGTTGTTGTTTTCTCTGTATTTTCTGGTCACTATTTTTTCACTGTTTTAGGCAATTTGTAGACTGTTTTAAAGGACTGTTTCGGTGGTTACAAGGACTGTTTGAGGGCTGATTTCAAGGGGATTTGCGTGCAGGTCAGGGGCTGATTTCAGGGCATTTGTGTGCAGGTCAGGGGCTTAGTTTATGGCGGTGAAGGGCTTGGTTAACGTTGCTTTTGCCGATTGATTTGTTGTGGGCTGTAGGGTTGCTACTTGTTATGACGTGAGTTGAAGGCAGTGGGGTTAAAAATTTAGTGGGGCAGGTGGCTTGCTATGGGCGCATGTGACTAGGGCTGGTGTGTTGAGTCAGTGCGTGAGTTGGCTACCGAATGAAGGGTTTATTTGATCACGCCACTAATCTGCATATTGAAGGGTTTTTATTTGCTTTGTGTTATGGCGATTGTCTATTTGTAGGAGAGGCAGTTTGTGATGATCTGAGGGGCTGGTGAAGTTGTTTTTATCGTGAGTGGAGGAAGGAGGCAGGTGGTGTGATGGGGTTTTTGCGTTGTTTTGTGTTGACGTGACTGGTTCTTTGTGTTATGGTGTGGACGGCTCGTAGGTTAGTTTTTAAGGTTGGGTGCGTTTTGTTGAAGCTATATAGAAGAGAGGGTGCAGGGGCTGTACGTGTTGTGTCTTTAAGGGTTTATTATTTTTTTTGTGTATGCCTGAGTTGGAGAGAAAGATGGATGCGTGAGTGGTGAATATTTTAGGGTTTTAGGGTGAGGGTGGCTTTTAGCCGAGAGAGAGTGAGAGAGATCTGATGAGTGTTTAGGGTTTTTTTGTTCTCTGAATTGCCGTGAGAGTCTAGGGAGGATCATTAGGGTTGCAATTGTGTTATTTTTATAGTGGGAGCTAGGAGGATTAGGGTTTGAATGGATTTAAAAAGGAAAGGGATCAAATAATAAATGGATGGATTTTATCATTTAAAAAGGGAAAGAAATCAAGTTAATTGGGGACATGATTTGTTTTATTTAGGAAGTTAAAATATTTGATTTGTATTGTTTAGGCATGAGATTTGTTAAGTTAGGAATACAATATATTTGATTTATCTTAATTAGGCATGTAATTTCTTTAATTTGTGTAAGTATTTTTATTATTTTGGTAGGTGATTATTTATATTTTATTTGTTTTATTTAATTACACATGTGTTAAATATATATTTAATTAATTTGAATGTGTCTTAAGTGGGCTTGGGCGTGTGGGCCAAGGATTGGGCGTGTGGTCCTTGGTTGGTGGGTTTGGTTGGCTTTTGATGGTGGGCTTGGTGTGGGGTTTTGGGCCAAGGTTAAGTGTTTGCGGGTTTTTTTAGGCTAAAGGTGCTTTAAAACGGAGGTCCACCAGCGAGCCCGAAGCTAAACAAGCGAGTCAAATTCGACAAAGTACTGATTTCCATCTTTTCCCTTCCGACGTCCGTTTCCAGCGGCTTCCGCGACTTAAAAGGCAGTGCCTCCAAATGAGACTCATCATCGGGATTTATATGCAAAAATGCAGTGCCTATAGTCGACCCCACTTTGATGGGACCTGTGTAATGTGCAACAGTGACAATCCTATCAAAGTTATGCAATGCATTTTCACTTACCTGGGTCGTCAACTGCCACTTGACTTGCCATGTGTTGCGTGGAGTTGATGTTGTGCCGTACCTGGCATCCTAAACCTCATACTCGAGGTGTGGCAGTTGCGTCTCCGTACCTAGAGTGTCGTAGTGGTGTCTCCATACCCGGAGTGCCGTACTTGGCGTGCTAAACCTCGTACCCAAGGCGTCGCTGTAATATCTCCTTACGCGGAGTGCCATACCTGGCGTACTAAACCTCATACCCAAGGCATCGCGGTAATATCTCCATACCCAGAGTGCCGTACCTGGCGTGCTAAACCTCATACCCAAGGCGTCGCAGTAATATCTCTATACCGGAGTCCCGTACTTGGCGTGCTAAACCTCATACCCAAGGCGTCGCAGTAAGTAATATCTCCATACTCGGAGTGCCGTACCTGGCGTGCAAAACCTCATACCCAAGGCGTCGCAGTAATATCTCCAAACCCAGAGTGCCGTACCTGGCGTGCTAAACCTTATACCCAAGGCGCCGCAGTAATATCTCCATACTCGGAGTGCCGTACCTGGCGTACTAAACCTCATACCCAAGGCGTTCGCAGTAATATCTCCATACCCGGAGTGTCGTACCTGGCGTGCTAAACCTCATACCCAAGGCGTGCAGTAGTAATATCTCCATATCAAGAGTGTCGTACCTGGCGTGCTAAACCTCATACCCAAGGCGTCGCGGTAATATCTCCATACCCGGAGTGCCGAACCTGGCGTGCTAAACCTCATACCAAAGGCGTCGCAGTACTATCTCCATACCCGGAGTGCCGTACCTGGCGTGCTAAACCTCATACCCAAGGCATCGCAGTAATATCTCCATACCTGCAGTGCCGTACCTGGCGTGCTAAACCTCATACCCAAGGTGCCTTACCTGGCGTGCTAAACTGATGTCTCCATACCCAGAGTGTCGTACCTGGCAAAATTGATCTGATGTCTCCATACCCGGAGTGCAGTACCCGATAAAATTAATATGATGTCTCCATACCCGGAGTGCCGTACTCGGCAAAACTGATCTGATTTTAATGTGGGCCTCGCACCCAAAGTGCTATACCCGGCTAGACTGATGCTGATAAGGATGTGGGCCTCGCCCCCAGAGCGCCATACTCGGCCAGACTGATGCTGATAAGGATGTGGGCCGCGCCCCTAGAGTGCCATACCCGTCCAGACTGATGCTGATAAGGATATGGGCCTCGCCCCCAGAGTGCCATACTCGGCCAGACTGATGTTGATAAGGATATGGGCCTCGCCCCTAGAGTGCCATACCCGGCCAGACTGATGTTGATAAGGATGTGGGCCTCGCCCCAGAGTGCCATACCCGGCCAGACTGATGTTGATAAGGATATGGGCCTCGCCCCCAGAGTGCCATACCAAACAGGATTGATTCTGATAAGGATGTGGGCCTCGCCCCTACAGTGCCATACCCGGCAAGACTGATACTGATAACGATATGGGCCTCGCCCCAGAACTATTACTGATATGGGCCTCGCCCCCAAAACTGATACTGATATGGGCCTAGCCCCATACTAATACTGATATGGGCCTCGCCCCCATGCTAATACTGATGTGGGCCTCGCCCCAAACTGATACTGATATGGACCTCGTCCCAAACTGATACTGATATGGACCTCGTCCCGAACTGATACTGAAATGGGCCTCGCCCCCAGAGTGTCATACTCGACCAGACTAATAATGATAATGTGGGCTTCGCCCCAAGAGTGACATACCCGGCAAGACTGATGCTGATGCTAATGTGTCATTTCAACATATTAAATTGCCTCTCATGAGATAATCCTGATAGCTAGACATATTCTCGTCCTCAACGGATGCTTTCGCATCAAAACCTGAGAAGCTTCAAAGTACTTGATACACTCAATTCCGATCCTTTGAATAGGTTATCTAAACTAGACTCCTAGTGTGTGTGTGTCAGGGCTCTTTCACAGTTTATTCCTTAAGTGAACTAACTCGATGATTTCGTTTCGGAGAATCGGATCGGTGGGTCTAACCAAACTGGATGTCTTGATCACACTTTGTGATTACTTCATCATACTCAACATGATATGATATTCTTCTATTTTCTTGTCTCTTTCTTTTCATTATTTTATCAATTTTTTTTTTCATTTTTTTATTTTTTTTTTTTTTTTTTATTTTTGACACACCTACCCTTTAAGGTAGCATTTCTCCTCATGGTGGTCCTAATACTCGCCCATGGGTAGCTTCACGCTTATCGGTTATAGGCGGTCTATTTTTCTTTTCTTTTCAGAGACTTTATTTGTTCCCAACCATATCATATATCGTAGCATAAGTAAACCAGGGTGGACATCCAGGCAAACTGTCATTCATCGATCCATCATCCCTTCGACTAGTCATCTTGCCAACCACTCAGGTTTCCACTGTTGAGATCCCGTAATCAAGTGCTCGCGAGTCCAGCTGAGATCAATTCATTCATAATACCGGATGAGAGCACATCTCACACTTATCGTTTCTAAAGCTTCTCCCTACAGCAAACAATGTCATCACCGAACATATGTCTATCTATCAAGGATTTCTCTCTCTTCTTTTTTTTTTTCACTCATTCCACAGAATTCTTCCGTCATTTTCTGGTAATGTGGGCTTCGCCCCTTGAGATCCATTCCCGAAACTCAAACTCATATAGGCCTCAGCCCTGAGACTCCTCCCCAAAACTAGCACCAATGTGGGCCTCAACCCTCATATTACTACCTGTATCTGTCACCAACATGGGCCTCAGCCCTAGGATTATTACCCGAATCCGCTTTCTCTTTTCTTCTTCAAAAAATGTGAACACAAAACAAAACAAAGACAAAAGGAATGTAAAATGGGTTACGTGTATGCATGAATGCATGTGTTTCTTATGCTGTCGGGTTAGGTCTTCCGCCAATTCCCTTGGTGACTGCTCGGTCTTTTCTTCCTCTAGTAAAGTACTGTTTTAATCTGTCCACGTCGATCGGCTCGATGAACTCATTCTACTCTAAATCTGGCAGTCTCACTATCCCATTTCCCATTGCTGAATGGCTATCCTGTTTTTTTTCTGCTTGCTTCTTCCAAAAATTCATCGGGTTTGAAATATCGCTGAGTATCATAGTACCAAGGTTGAATAATTTTGTCAAATATACTCTTGTTGCAGGGATTCAGGCAAGTTAACGAAATGAACATCTTTATTATCATTAAGAAAAGGTTCGAACAAATAGACAAAATCAATGTCTCTATTAATAAATGCTGGATCACAACTGAATAAGATATGGGAGACAAACATCTCCATAAATTGCAACTTTATTTTCCTTTGCTTTCTTATTTGCTTCGACCATCAATTTCTCCAGGTATAGTAGTTCTTCTTCCCATTCACTTCTCCCTTTTGCAACCTCCGTCTCATCACTGTCTGAGAAGTTTTCCCAAAGATCCTCCCTCTACTTTATTTCACTTTTACCACTGTTTCCCCGTATCCCCGTGCAAGAAGATTGGTAGTTGTGGGTTTGAAGGACACGACTGTCGGGTAGGGCGGATTTGGTCATGTAGATGGGTAGAGGTTTTCTGTGTGTGCTGGGTTGTTATTTTTCCGGGTTGGGTATTGTAGGCACTGCATTTTTGCATATAAGTCCTGATGATGAGCCTCCAGCGGAGGCACTACCTTTTTATGTCGTGGAAGTCGCGAGAAACGGACGACGGAAGGGAATAATTGAGAATTGATGTTTCATTGGATTTGATTCGCTCGTTTAGCTTCGGGTTTGTCTGTCGGATTTCCGTTGCAACATTTCCTTGGCCCAAACACCAAACCCTTTACACCCATTTACCCCTCCATCAACTATTCAAACAACCAAAATAACCTTCTACCATGCATACCCCACACATTTGACATCAAATTTACCTTATTCCCCACTTTTCAACAAAGTCTCCAAGCCATCAATGTCACCCCCTCCAAGTCAAAAGAAACCTCTAATCATCTTCCTTTCTCAACAAGTTTCCAAGCCATTTAATTTTCCAACCCCACACCATGACTTAGCCTTCCCTTTTCCATTTTTTTCAACAAAGCAATTCCTTCTCCTTCTTAAACAAGGAACCCACCCTCTTTGCCTATATAAACCACCCTTAACTCCTTTGAAACCCCTACCATCTTCATAGCACATAGCTAGAACTTATAGAACACAAAACACCTCTAAGTCAGCTCACTGCCTCACGCCCCCTACACAAATCCTCCTCGCGCCTGCCCATTCACGTAGCCACAGACCAAATAACCCACAAAAGCCTCACACTCAGCTCACTGCCTCACGCTTAACAAACCTTCAACAAGCAGCAACCCTCACCACTTCAACAAACAACTGGCACTCTCACGCACGTAGCAGCCACCAAGCATTCAATCAGCCACTCCCATTAACCCTTCTCACCCAGCCACATATTTTTCCGTTCAACATGCACCAGCCTTTATACTTCGCAGCCTAACGCCCCATGCAACACGTCTCACAGCCCCCTTCACGCTGAAGCAACACAAGCCTAACGCCCCATGCAACACGTCTCACTGCCCTTTACTGAAGCCAACCGACATAGCCCCCTTCACGCTGAAGCAACACAAGCCCTCGCTACCTGCACGTTCAACACGCCTTTACTGCCCACAAATACAGCCACGCACATGCCTCTGAAGCACTCACTTCACGCTTTCTCTCCCAGCCAAAGACACCTTGCATGCCACAAGAAGCCACATGAAGGACCCATACAAACGATAAACCCTAAGCCACAATCTGCCAACGATTTACGCATCTTCAAATAAGCCACTCCCCAGTTTTGCTCGTCAAAATAGTCCCTCTCTATCACTGCACAAATCAGCCCAATCTCACGCACAAAACAGTGACCTGAACCGCATCATGAATAGCCCTTAATTGCAGCCCTGTAACATCGAGAATAACCCCCAAACAACGTCCATAGCACAGAAAATAGACCGAAAATAAAAAAAATAGTGGAAAAATAGCGAGTTAAAACAGTGAAAACAGAGAGCGGAAACCGCAAGTGAAAACAGTGAGCGGAAAATAGCGAGTGAAAACAGACGAAACAGTGAAAACAGCAAACCTGAGAAAATAGCGGGAACGGTGAACCAGTGAAAATAGTAGAAGCAGCGGACCAGAGAAAATAGCGGAACGATAACCCTTCCGACACCGTGAAACGCACTCCCGAGAAGCGACTAAAAAGGTAAGACCTGAGGGCACCATTTATTATATTTTATTTTGTTGTCACGGACACGGCGTGCTCGGTTGACGTGGAATACGTTCAACCGAGTATGCGAGGTCCAACATTGAGAACGGCCAAATTCCTTGGCCACATGTTTGTTCCGCATGTATTAATTTAAATATTCATGAGTTATGTTTACCACTTTCCCGACATATTTTTAAAGCATGCAAACTTAAATATAGGTCGTATAGGAATTTAGATGTAGATTATTTTGCAAATGTATGTTGCGTAGACTTGGATAAATTATTGCACAAATCTGTTCATTACAAGTGGCATAAGTAAGGGACCATTCTGAACCCAACGGTTTGCGGTCTTACCTTGCGAGGGGTGAGTGCGGCCTTAAATCTCATTTTCTCAGTTCACACCAGGTGGCGACTCTATTATTCTCCGGTTTAGTCCCCCGTGGGCTACTCCGTACTCCCGACTAGGCCGCGAGTCTAGAATAGCATGCGTCGCCCAGTTTCTGTGTCCTACAGTCTTGCGACTCCACTGGGGATAGAGAATCGGCCCCGAAATAATGTCTTGTAATGTTTGTGATTTGTGCTTTAATTAACCATGTCTATTGTAGGTTTAGGGAGTTTAATCAAAGGTATTCTTAAGGCTAGGTGATGATTTGGTGTCTTCCTTCACTCACTACCTTTCTATAAGGAAAAGCTGTGAAGGCACCTAGATAATCATTCATCCGTAGCTCATTGTGATAGACTAATTTGGATGACTCGTTGTTTATTCCTGACACCAAGCGATAAAAGCCTAAGAGGCTTGGGTACTTAAGAGAGCCTCGCTCCACCCTCCCTCTGGGGAATCTACAACGGGAAATCCATTTGACAGTTAGTCACATACAACTCGTTGGCACGTACCATAAGGTATAAAAAAAAGTGCGTTCACTTGGTCGTTTGAACCCTTGAGTGGGGAGTCCTAGTTGTGAACAATCCTTCGTCAGCTAGAGCTTTTATTTACACTCCTAAAGCCTACATGTGAACCTTAGTTGTATGACCCTTAGAAAATATTTGATTATGCTTGTGTTTTGGACCATTATCAATTGGATTCAGTTGGACTTTTTGTCAAAGAAATATGAACTTGTTGGGCCATTTAAACTAGGACAAGTTCATGTCCTTTTGACAATTTTGCCAAAGTCTCTAAAATAATGATGGGCCATCCTCTGTGTGTGCCTTTTATCATTTGAAGTTATTTAGTTATATTATCGCAAAGTGTAAACCTGTTGGGCCTTTTCAACTGGGACAAGTTTGCACCGCGCAATAATGTGATTGAATACTTTAAAATGATAACGGGCCCATTATTGTAAATCCTTTTATAAGCTTATTTATTTCATACATCATTTCATGCATACACACATCATGTTAACCCTTTGTGTCTTAAAAGTCATCATAGACTCCCGTTGGGATGGGAAAGAAGGAAAACTTGTCAAGGGACCATCAACCAACATGAGCAAGTCAGTCAATGAGGAATCCCGTCTAGATCGACTGGAGATCAAAGTAGCCGAAATTGTGGAGCAATTGCAAGTCCTGACCAATGTTGTGGCCAGTTTGACTGTGCCCTATATAGCCAATGACAGAAGCTTGTGCAACCAGAATGAAAGGACCATTGGGGAACCTTCAAGGACCAAGCCTACTCCCTCAGAGATTGCCCTTATCAGAAACAGACAATTCTCCAACTTGGTTAGACCTTTGTCAAAGGTGTTTGAAAAGTTGAAGATGTAAGGACTCCTGAAACCTTTAGAACCGAGACCACTTCCAAACCCCGTACCGCACAATCTGAAGCTGAACCTTTACTGTTATTTTCACCAGCAATATGGCCATAACACCGACAACTGCACCTGCCTTAGGCATGAAATCCAAGACCTCATTGATGCCCATAAAATACCTAACCCCGAAAAAGTTCAAACCGACACACACATGAATCCTCTACCAGACTACCACTCTGTCCCGCCACCCACCTACATGATCAATTCCAGCCTACCCGACGGCCGTGTCCTTCAAACCCGCAACCACCGAACTTCTCGCATGGGGATACGGGGCAACAATGCCAAAGGTGAAATAGAGCAAAGAGGGGATTTCTGGGAAAACTTTTCAGACAGTTACAAGAGAGAGGTTGCAGAAAAGGGAAGTGAATGGGAAGAAGAACTACTGTACTTGGAGAAATTGATGGTCGAAGGAAATAAGAAAGCAAAAGAAGATGAAGCTGCAAATCATGGAGATGTTTGTTTCCCGGATCTTATTCAATTATGATCCAGCATTTATGAAGATATTGATCCTGTTTTTTTGTTCGAACCTTTCTCTTAATGATAATAAAAAAGTTCATTTCGCTTACTTGCCTGACCTGCAACATGAGTATATTTAAGAAAAGCATTCAACCCTAGTACTATGATACTCAGCGATGTTTAGAACACAGAGAATTCTCATAAGAAGTAAGCAGAAAATACAGGAAATTGGGAAATAAGGCAGTGAGACTACCAGATTTAGGAGAGAATGAGTTCACCCAGTCGATCGATGTAAGCAGATTGAAGCTGCCTTTTGCCTGAAGGAAAGAAGGCTGAGCAGTCACCAAGGGAATTGGCAGAAGGCCTAACCCACGGGATAAGAAACATATCCATGCATTCATACACGTAACGTACTTGCAATTCTTGTGTTTGTCTTATGTTTACAGGTTTTAAACAGAAGGGAAGAACTAGCAGGAGGAAATACATGGCGCCAAGGAGCACAATGAGGGTCTCACCCATCAAGAACATGGAGTATCTCCACACATGTATACGTATACATTACATGCACACGTCTTTATTCTGTTGTTTTGTATTTGCAGGTTTTAAAGAAGAAAAAAGGGAAAGCGGCAAAGATCAAAAGGTGGGACAAGCACTGAGGACGACATTGAAGCCACCTTCACAGACGGATTTCGGTCATGTCTGGCTGAAGATGAGGAATTTAGCGCTAGCAGGGAGGCAACCCATGCACTTTGTTGCAATTTCTATTTTCATGTTTTGTGTATACATGTTGTAGAATTTTTAATTTTGTGTGTTATTTTTGTAGGTAAAAGCACAAACGGAGCATTTTAAGATGGAAGGAATGGTGTTTGGGCAATCACAAAGATGGGAGCTAATTCATTAGTGGTGGCTGAGTAAAGAAAGAATTCTTGAGACGTATCCTAATGAATTTATACCAAGTGAGTGGCGTATTGAGTACACAATTCCGTTGCCTTAATTATTACTTTTCCTTTGTTGTTTTCTTTTATTTTCGTAGACAGGGTCCAGAATTTTTGACCTTTCATGACTTTTTTTGGTATTTTCTTTTATTTTCGTAGACAGGATCCAAGACTTTTTGACATTTCACGACTTCTTTTGTTGTTTTCTTTTATTTTTGTAGACAGGATCCAAAGACTTTTTGACCTCTCACGACTTCTTTTGTGGTTTAGCTATTAATCGTTCTGTGGAAGATATTAGTGCAATTATTATTCACCCCTTTTCAGGTTCTATAAATTCAGCTCAACATTTCTCTCCTCAACACATTCAGATATACATCCAAGTAAAAGAGAGAAAATGGAAGCAACTTCACAGCAGCGATTCAGACGAATTTGTGTTTTCTGTGGATCCAACACTGGTAATAAACCAGAATTCATTGAGGCTGCAAAAGAATTAGGGCGAGTTATGGCTGAGAAGAATATGCACCTAGTATATGGCGGTGGCAATCTTGGGATAATGGGAAGCATTTCAAAAGCCGTTCAGGATGGTGGCGGTCATGTTTTGGGAATCATCCCAAGACCTTTGGCGGACGAACAATTAATTGGACCAACAAATGGAGATGAACGCATCGTATCAGGTATGTATGAACGACTCCATGAAATGATCAATACTGTGGATGCGTTTATTGTGTTACCTGGTGGACTTGGTACCTTTGAAGAAATATTCACAGTAGCATCATGGGTGCATTTAAACATTCATCGGAAGCCCATTGGGATACTTAACATTGAGCATTTCTTTGATTTTCTGTTTGTATTTCTTGCGGAAGCCAAAAAACATGAGTTCGTCACCAAATCTGTTCAAGATATTTTCCTGACTACGACAAAGGCTGAAGAGTTGATTGACCAGATCCTAGCTTTTGAACCGAAGCTCGACCCCATCCTCTCCAAATTGGGCTGGACAGATAGTGATCGTGGCAAGAAGCGCAGATTGGACATTGATCTTAATCAATGATGTTTCCTACTGACCAGGTATTACAGACATGAAATATTTGAAAGTTTGTACTCTAGTTTAATAAAAAAAAAGTGAGAGATAAGTCTTTGATAGATTAAACATAGGTCCGGTGATGACATTGTATGTTGTAGGGAGAAACCCTAGAAACGATAAGTGCGAGACGTGCTCTCGTCCGGTATTCTGAATGGATTGATCTTAGCTAGACCCGTGAGCACTTAATTAGGGGATCCTAGCAGTAGAAGCCTTAGTGGTTGGCAAGGTGACTAGTTGAAGAGATGATGGATCAATGAATGACCGTTTACCTGGAAGTCCACCCTGGTTTACTGATGTTATGATATATGATATTGTTGAAAAAAAAAGTCTCTGAAATAAAAAGAAAAGAAAAAAAAATAGACCACCTATAACCGATAAGCGTGAAGCTACCCATGGGCGAGTATTAGGACCACCATGAGGAGAAATGCTACCTTAAAGAGTAGGTGTGTCAGAAAAAGAAAAGAAAAGAAAAGAAAAGAAAAAGAAAATTCAAAATGAAAAGAAAGAGACAAAAGAAAAAAAACGAAGACCATATCATGTTGAGTATGCTGAAGTAATCACAGAATGTGATTAAGACATCTAGGTTGGTTAGACCCACTGGTTCGATTCTCCAAAGAGAAATCATCGAGTTGGCCTACTTAAGGAACAAGCTGCGAAAGATCCTTAGCACACACACACACACTAGGAGTCTAGTTCAGATCACCTATTCAGATGATTGGAGATTGAGTATATCAAGTACTTTGAAGGTTCTCTGGTTTTGACACAAAGCATTCGTTGAGGACGAAAATATGTTTAGCTATTAAGATTGCCTCGATGAGAGCAGTATAGTTTGAAATAAATCATTTGCATCATTATCAATCTTTGCCGGGTACATCACTATGGGGGCGAGGCCCACATCATTATCAATCTTTGCCGGGTATGGCACTATGAGAGCGAGGCCCACATCATTATCAGTCTTTGCCGGGTATGGCACTCTGCGGGTTGAGGCTCACATCACTATCAATCTTTGCCGGGTATGGCACTCTGGGGGCAAGGCCCACATCACTATCAGTTTTGCCAGGTATGGCACTCTGGGGGCGAGGCCCACATTAGCTTCAGTATCAGTTCAGCCAGGTATGGCACTCCGGGTATGGAGATATCAGATCAGTTTTGCCAGGTACGGCACTCCGGGAATGGATGTATCAGATCAGTTCTGCTAGGTACGGCACTCCGGGTATGGAGATATCAGATCAATTTTGCCAGGTACGGCACTCCGGGTATGGAGATATTTCAGCGACACCTTGGGTATGAAGTTTAGCTTGCCAGGTACGGCACTCCGGGTATGAAGATATCATTGCGGCACTCTAGGTGTGGAGATGCAACTGCGACACCTCATGTACGGGGTTTAACTTGCCAGGTACGGTACTCCGAGTATGGAGATATTACTGCGACGCCTCGGGTATGGGGTTTAGCTTGCCAGGTACAGCGCTCCAGGTATGGAGATATCATTACGGCACTCTAGGTATGGAGACGTAACTGCGGCACCTCAGGTACGGGGTTTAGCTTGCCAGGTACGGCACTCCGGGTATGGAGATATCACTACGGCACCCTAGGTATGGAGACGCAACCGCAGGTATGTGGTTTAGCTTGCCACGAACGGCACTCCGGGTATGGAGATATCACTGCGACACTCCGGGTATGGAGACACATCAGTATCAGTTTTCGGGGATGAGTCCCAAGGTCGAGGCCTAAGTCAGCATCAGTACCAGTTTTCGGGGAAGAGTCCCAGGGTCGAGGCCCACGTCAGTATCAGCATCAGTGTCAGGGATGAGTCTCAGGCCGAGGCCTACATCACATCAGTATCAGTTTTGGGGGATGAGTCCCAGGTTCGAGGCCCACATCAGTTACATATCAGCTTTTGGGGATGAGTCCCAGGGTCGAGGCTCACATCAACATCAGCATCAGTTTCAGGGATGAGTCTCAGGGTCGTGGCCCACGTCAATATCAGTATCAGTTTTTGTGGATGAGTTCAAGGGTTGAGGTCCACATCGTCATCAGCGGTATTGGGATGCATCCCGGGGTCGAGGCCCCCGTTGTCGGTTGTAGTTATTGGAATGCGTTCCCGAGAAGCGACTAAAAAGATAACCCTTCCGACACCGTGAAACGCACTCCTGAGAAGCGACTAAAAAGGTAAGACCTGAGGGCACCCTTTGTTATATTTTATTTTATTGTCACGGACACGGCGTTCTCGATTGACGTGGAATACGTCCAACCGAGTATGCGAGGTCCAACATTGAGAATGGCCAAATTCCTTGGCAACATGTTTGTTCCGCATGTATTAATTTATATATTCATGAGTTATGTTACCACTTTCCCGACATATTTTTAAAGCATGCAAACTTAAATATAGGTCGTATAGGAATTTAGATGTAGATTATTTTGAAAATGTATGTTTCGTAGACTTGGTTAAATTATTGCACAAATCCGTTCATTACAAGTGGCATAAGGAAGAGACCATTCCGAACCCAACGGTTTGAGGTCTTCCCTTACGAGGGGTGAGTGCGGCCTTAAATCTCATTTTCTCGGTTCACACCGGGTGGCGACTCCATTATTCTCCGGTTTAGTCCCCTATGGGCTACTCCGTACTCCCTACTAGGCCGCGAGTCTATAACAGCATGCGTCGCCCAGTTTCTGTGTCCTACAGGTATTTTATGGGCATCAATGAGGTTTTGGATCTCGTGCCTAAGGCGGATACAATTTCTAGTTTCATGGCCTCTTTGCTGGTGGAAGTAACAGTAAAGGTTCAGTTTAAGGTAGCGCGGCACAGGGTTTGGAAGTGGTCTAGGCTCTAAGGGATTTAAGAGTCCTTGCCATTTCAGCTCTTCAAATACCTCCAACAAAGGTCTACCGAGATTGGAGAATCGTCTGCTTCTGATAGGGGCAATCTCAGAAGGAGTGGGCTTGGTCTTTGAAGGTTCCCCAATGGTCTTTCCATTCTGATTGTACACCTCTCTGTTATCGGCTATACAGAGTACAGTCAAACTGGCCACAACATTAGTCAGAACTTGCAATATCTCAATAATTCCTGTTACTTTGGTCTCCAATTGATCCAGGCGGGATCCCTCGTTAGCTGACTCACTCATGTTGGCTGATGGTCTTCTAACAAGTCTTCCCCAACCCAACGGGTATCTATGATGGCTTTTTAGAACACAAAGGGTTAACATGATGCGTGTATGCATGAGTGCATGTCATGTATGCGATACAAGGAATATATCAACTCATTAAAATCTTCACACAAATCGGCCCATCATCATTTTAGAAGCTTTTGGGCTAACTGTCATAGGAGTGAACTCGTCCCAATTTAAATGGCCCGACAAGTTCACATCTCATGGCAAGAAGTCCAACCGTATCCAAATGATAATGTTCCTAAACACAAACATATAATGGCCTATTGGCGTTTTGGAATCTTTTGGCCCGATCACCATAAGATACGTTCTTATCCAAGTTTAAATGGCCCAACAAGCCCATATCCCATGATAAAAGGTCCGAATGGATCCAAATGACAATGTTTCCAAGCACGAGCATACAAAAACAATTTCTACAGAGTGGCCCATCAACATTTCAGAAGCTTTTGGCCCAATTGTCATAGGATATGAACTTGTCCCAGTTTAAATGGTCCAATAAGTTCGTATTTCTGACAAGAAGTCCAACTGCATCCAAATGAGGATGGTCCACAAGCACAAGGAAATAGTTGCTAAAGGCCATACAATTCCGGTCTACGTGTGGGTTTGCGGGAGTGTAGACAAAGACTCTCGCTGGCGAAGGATTACTCACAACTAGGTCTCCTCACTCAAGGGTTTGAGCGACCAAGTGATCGCACCTTTTTTATACCTTACAGTACGTGCCAATGAGTTATGGTGTGTGACTGACTTTCAGATGGATTTCCCATTGTAAATTCCCCAGAGGGAGGGTGGAGCGAGGCTCTCTTAAGTACCCTAGCCTCTTAGGCTCTTATCGCTTGGTGACAGGAATATACAACGAGTCCTCCAAATTAGTCCATCACAGTAGGCTACGAGTAGATTATTATCTAGGTGCCTTCACAGCTTTTCCTTCTAGAAAGGTAGTGAGTGAAGGAAGACACCAAACCATTACCCAGCCTAAACAATATGCCTTTGATTAAACTCCTTTTAACTCACAGTAGACACAGTTAATTAAAGCACAAATCATATTATTACAAGACATTATTTCGGGGCCGATTCTCTATCCCCAGTGGAGTCGCCAGACTGTGGGAACACAGAAACTGGGCGACGCATGCTGTTCCGGGCTCGCGGCCCGGTTGGGAGTACGGAGTAGCCCGCGGGGGACTAAATAGGAGAATAATGGAGTCGCCACCCGGTGTGAACCGGGACAAAGATTTAAGGCCGGACTCACCCCTCTTAAGGGAAGACCTCAAACCGTTGGGTTCAAAATGGTCCCTTACTTATGCCACTTGTAATAAAATGATTTGTGCAATAATCTTACCAAGCCTAAGCAACATATTTCCAAGGATAATTTACTCCTAAGTTTGCATGCATAGGTACAAAGCTCATATCTAAGTTTACATATAACACATTTTCATATTTGCATACAACCTATTTGCATATAATCTATGTCCGAATTCATGCATAAAGATAAATTGACATACGGAAAGTATTCAATTTCACATTGGTAGACATAGAAGCGCAAACAAATAACATTCTTACAAGCATGCATATTAAGGAAAGACCATTAAGCGCATAATGGAAATAGATAACTAAAGAGGTAATACAAATGCATAAGGTAAAAAGAGACAACTATACGCTAAAATAGACATGTCGTGATGTGATGCAGAAAAGATATCTAGAATTGACACACACGTGCGTGGGCCTTTTTCCAAGTGGTACGTGGAATTGTATCCTAAGTACAGATCATACTTCCGTCCATTAGGAATCGGCTATGAAATTTATGTCCGGGTTTCCATCTTATATACCACGAGAGATAATGCCCAAATGATATCATGGCATGGGTACACCAATGATAATAGATCGAGCCAAGACAAGGATAGATGATGCAATCAATAGATGAAAAACGCGGAAAATATCGTGGTAAAGGTAGCCTTTTAGGTTTTTCTTCCCCCAAATGGAGAACCATTTAGTCCAACACCATAAGTCTATTGCGCTTTTCAATACAATGTGTGCAAAGATAAATACAACAGTATCGGACTTCGTATACCCGATTGAACACATCTTAATTCAACCGAATATACATCAACAACACGGCAAAGCATCGGGGTAATATATTTTAACCCCTCAGAATAGGGGACCTTTAATCCAACTTACTAAGCCAATGCGCTCGATCACATCATGCATATAAAAAATAAAGACAACAATATCAGACTTCGTATACCCGATTGAACATATCTTACATTCAACCGAATATACATCAACCGGCGCGGCAAAGCATCGTGGTAAAGGGTTTTAACCCCTCAAAATAGGGGACATTTAATCCAACTTACTAAGCCCATGCGTTCGATCACATCATGCATATAAAAAAATAACATGCGGAAATCAAGTAGCAAATAATAAACAAATCAAAACAACATAAAATGAAATATGCGCCGTTTACTCAAGTGGTACGTGGAGTTGTATCCCGAGTACAGGTCATACTACCGTCCATTCGTAATCGGCTATGAAATTTATGTTCGGGTTTCCATCCTATATACCACAAGAGGCGACACATTTTCCGTTTTACTCAAGGGCCACAACATGCATCATTCCACAATACATATATCTTCAATTTATTCAAGGGCCACAATCATTCACCAATAAACGACTCTCATGCGATAAAATGAATAAAACAATTAAAAAGATAGATGGAAATAATAGGAAAAGTACCCTCAGGCCTAACCTTTTATGTCGACTTTTGGACTCGCGTTTCACGGCCGCCGGAAGGGCTATCACTCCGTAACTCTTCCGGTTCACTGGATTAACGTCTTAGCTCGCTGTTTTGCTGTTTTCACTCCGTTTTGCTGCTGTTTTCTGTGTATTTTCTGGTCACTATTTTGTCACTATTTTAGGCAATTTATGGACTATTTTAAAGGACTGTTTCGGTGGTTACAAGGACTGTTTGAGGGCTGATTTCAAGGGGATTTGCGTGCAGGTCAAGGGCTGGTTGCAGGGTATTTGCGTGTAGGTCAAGGGCTTAGTTTATTGCAGTGAAGGGCTTGGTTCACGTTGCTTTTTTCGATTGATTTGTTGTGGGCTGTAGGGTTGCTACTTGTTATGGCGTGAGTTGAAGGCAGTGGGGTTAAAAAATTATTGGGGGCATGTGGCTTGCTATGGGCGCATGTGACTAAGGCTGGTGTGTTGAGTTAGTGCGTGAGTTGGCTGCCGAATGAAGGGTTTATTTGATCACGCCACTAATCTGCATATTGAAGGGTTTTTATTTGCTTTGTGTTATGACGATTGTCTATTTGTGGGAGAGGCAGTTTGTGATGATCTGAGGGGCTGGTGAAGTTGTTTTTATCGTGAGTGGAGGAATGAGGCAGGTGGCGTCATGGGGTTTTTGCGTTGTTTTATGTTGACGTGAATGGTTATTTGTGTTATGGTGTGAATGGCTCGTAGGTTAGTTTTTAAGGTTGGGTGCGTTTTGTTGAAGCTATATAGAAGAGAGGGTGCATGGGCTGTGCGTGTTGTGGCTTTAAGGGTTTATTATTTTTTTTGTGTATACCTGAGTTGGAGAGAGAGATGGATGCTTGAGTGGTGAATCTTTTAGGGTTTTAGCGTGATGGTGGCTTTTGGCCGAGAGAGAGTGAGAGAAAGCTGATGAGTGTTTGGGGTTTTTTTGTTCTCTGAATTGCCGTGAGAGTCTAGGGAGGAGCATTAGGGTTGCAATTGTGTTATTTTTATAGTGGGAGCTAGGAGGATTAGGGTTTGCATGGATTTAAAAAGGAAAGGGTTCAAATAATAAATGAATGGATTTTATCATTTAAAAAGGGAAAGAAATCAAGTTAATTGGGACATGATTTGTTTTATTTAGGAAGTTAAAATATTTGATTTGTATTGTTTAGGCATGAGATTTGTTAAGTTAGGAATACAATATATTTGATTTATCTTAATTAGGCATGTAATTTCTTTAATTTGTGTAAAAATTTTTATTATTTTGGTAGGTGATTATTTAGAATTTATTTGTTTTATTTAATTACACATGTGTTAAATATATATTTAATTAATTTGGATGTGTCTTAAGTGGGCTTGGGCGTGTGGGCCAAGGCTTGGGCTTGTGGTCCTTGGTTGGTGGGTTTGGTTGGCTTTTGATGGTGGGCTTGGTGTGGGGTTTTGGGCCAAGGTTAAGTGTTTGCAGGTTTTTTAAGCTAAAGGTGCTTTAAAACGGAGGTCCACCAGCGAGCCCGAAGCTAAACAAGCGAGTCAAATTCGACATAGTACTGATTTCCATCTTTTCCCTTCTGACGTCCGTTTCCCGCGGCTTCCGCGACTTAAAATGTAGTGCCTCCAAATGAGACTCATCATCGGGATATATATGCTATTCAAGGATTCCTTAATAGAACACAGATAGTTCATCAAGGATGAAACTATACCATTAATCTTCAAATACACAAGAACCGCGTAAGTTGGAGAGAATCGGAAAACAACCTGGGGTATGGGTTTCTGATCTCACCTCATGAAGATGTCAATCTTATTGAGAAATACCAACTGACTACGTATGAGGAAGTGATACAAGGTATCGACTCTCAATTATTGCAAAGTTCCATGAGTCCAAAATGGATTCCATGTATACCAACTATGTTTAGACACTATTTGATGTACTACAAGGCATTGTTCCTATTGGTACTATATAAGTCTTCAAGGAAGACATACATGGAAGGCAACATACCAACGTACTAAGCTGGGCTTGTGGCGAAAATGTATCGTTATCAACATTGTGTTGATTACGATTCAACCATTTTACTTGTTGCCACAGTAAATCCATTTGGATAATGCTTACTAATGCTGCATGTTTCATTTATGAAATATGACAGCTTAACGGGAAAATCATTGTCCTTAACCGGAAACCTATTGGAGGATGTTTACAACAGCCTGATGATTTTCTCGTAACTAAACTAGCAAATAAGGTTTGCAGGTTATTCGATCCATGTTTGGATTATAGCAGGCATTAGGTTCTTAGAATTATCCTTTTGATGTAATCATAATGGTATATGGTTTAATTTAAAAATGAAAATGATTCTTGGGTATATAAGGAGGTTAGTGGGAGCGCACTGACAGTGGCTGTCCTATAAATAATGATAATAAATCATTTCTTGAGAATGATATTCCTATAAAACTATCGGTGAAAGCTTAGCTTTTGAGAAAACTCTCCGAGAAATCGTACATTGAAAAATGTACGCGACCTGGTGTCTCATACGCTTTGAGCATATGGATTCACAAACAGACCAATCCAAGTGATAGTCACTGAATTGATATTAAGAACATCCATTAGTATCTTAGAGAACTAAGGATACTGTCTTAAACTATAGAGATGGAAAACTTGAAGTGACTGGGATCACTATTGCAAGTTTCCTAATCGATTAAACGACTATAAGTCACAAATGGTACTATACAGTTTGAATAACGGTACAGTAAGCTGGAAATCTTCCAAACAAGATACTGTTACCGAATAAACAACAAATGCAGGTTATTGCTGCAGCTGAGGCAACAATAAAAGCCATTTGGGTCGATAACAAATCTAATTAGATTAGATATAGTTCTTTTAACAGCTGAGCTAGGCTACAGCGCAGGCTAAAGAATTAATGGTCTCATCAACGATCCAGATACATACTTTGATTATTCATCTGATTCGTTCGGATCATACATCGTGGCGATGTGATGATCAAATAAATCGCATCAGACGATAATCATGCAAATCCGCTGACGAAATCCTTTCCTTAGTAATTTGAGCCAACCGTACATAGTTCAGGTGTCACACACTCGAGTGACTGGCTATAGGCCAAGTGGGAGATTGTTGAACAATTATGGCCCATAGCGTCACTATTTTTACAGATCATGGTGTTGTTGTACAAATTAACTATGTGACAAAGAGATTTCACTCTTATCATTTGTGATTAGATCACCTATATGTATAAATGATATGAGGTCCATATGATTAATTCCTGGATTGAGAATGATATGAGACAGTATCAGTCCACGAAGGATAAATCATTAAATATCCCTAGTCGGAGTATTATCGAGATTGGACATCGATAATGCGTAAAAGACTAGTATTACACTTGTGCGCGCTGTGAGGGCACAACGACATAGTTCTCATATATTTGGGTATAGGATACTCATGCAAGTGTAATATGAGGTTGTGTTTTACCGATGGTACGGGAAACAGCTTCGCTCTGGATAGACCCCATCGGAATTCCATTGGTAGTATGACTATGTGTCTATGGAAGTCCGAAATCAGAATATGTGTATTTGGTCTTAAACTGAGACTTGCACCCCTAATACTTGCGATACTTATACACCGTATTCAGATACTTATAATCCTGGTTGGAGGAACCACCCGAATTTCAGTTGGAAACATGAGTCTCAACAGCCCTCTCAAACATCACAGCCTAGAAGTTACAGTGCTCCCAAGTATCCCACACCTACCATTCCTAGAAATTCTTTAGAGGACACTGTGCAAGAATTTATAGAGGCCCAGAGTAAAACTAATCAAAGGTTTGAGTCATTGATAGCTCAGGTGGTTGAAGACAATAAGGAGATAAAGGGCCAAGTCTCTAAATTAAATAACGTGTTAAGTGTGCATGTGTCAGGAAAATTCCCATATGAGGCACAACCAAATCCGCAAGGGCAACACATGGTACATGTTGATCAGGAAGCATCTAATATAAAAAGTGTTAATGCCATAACCACTGACCAAAGAACTCCACCAAAGTACAAAGATCCAGGTTGTCCAACCATTACTTGCCACATTGGCACATATGAGTTTCATCAAGCTTTATTAGATTTAGGTGCTAGTGTTAATCTTATGCCATATTCTATCTATATGCAGCTAGGACTTGGGGAGATTAAACCTAAATCTGTGATTTTACAGTTAGCTGATCGCTCTATCAGAACACCGCGGGGAGTAGTTGATGATGTTTTACTTCAAATCGATAACTTCTACTATCATGTTGATTTTCTAATTTTAGATACTCAATATGTGGTTAACACTGAGTCAAAAATTCCACTTATCTTAGGTAGACCTTTTCTTGCTACAGCGAATGCCCTTATCGATTATAGGAACGGTCTCATGAAAATATCATTTGGGAATATGACACTGGAAGTGAATATTTTTCATGTTGAGAAACAATCACGAGATGATGATGAGTGTCAGTACACATACCTGATAGACACAGTCTTACCAGAAACAGGATCTACACCCATGACCCATGAATCTAACCCTCCCAAATTGGAACTGATTCCAAAGAATCGTAAAAAGAGGAAAAAAAGAGTTAGTGCTCACTTGAAGATGATCATTGGAAAGTTAAAATGGAGGTTGAGCATTTTTTTCTATATATTCAGCCTCAAATTTCAACCAATAGTAGATCCTGGGGGATCTATGGATGAGCTGCCACAGTGAGATAAAAATTTATTTTCATGCCTTAATCACCAAGGTCTGCCGAAGAAGAAAGAACATGGGACTATTTGGTCCGCTGCATGGAAGCCACCATGACCACTTAGGTGATTGTGTCTGGGTGAAGATGTTAGACTTAGCGCTAGCAGGGAGGCAACCCTTGCATCTAATTGCATATTTATTATTTGCATGAATATTTATACAGGTGTTAGCGCAACCCACACAACTAAAGTCTTACCAGTAGGAACCTGATCAACTTCATGCCTAGTAATGTTATTACTTAATTATTTTTCTTTTATATTTATCTTACATTGAGTACAATGCAAGTTTTAAGTGTGGATGTGTATACATGTAGCGATAATACCTATCATAAAAAAAATTTAGTCCTTAATAGTAAAGCATAAGTCCAATGATGAATATTGTTTGCTTTAGGATGAAAACTGAGAAATGATAAGTTCTTTAATGTAATTTTATCGGATGCCTTGAGTAGTTGATCTAGATTAGACTCGTAAGCACTTAACTATACGTTTTTAACAGTAAGAACCTAGGTAGATAGCAAAGTGACTAGTTGATGAAATTGATGTCGATAATGACTGTTTGCTTAGATGTCTATCCTGATTTGCTAGTGTTATGATGTATGATATAAAAATAAAAAGAGAAAGTCTCGAAAGAAAGAAATTAAACCACCTATAACGATAATCGTGAATCTACCTATGGGCAAGTGTTAGGACCACCATGAGCAGAAATGCTACCTTAAAGGGTAGGTGTGTTGAAAAAAGAAAAAATAAAATAAAAACGTCGAAAAAAGAGAAAGAAAAAAATATAATCATACCATACTGAGCACAGAAATGCAATTACAAAGCGCATTTGAGATATCTGTTGGACAATTATGGCCCATAGCGTCACTATTTATACAGATCATGGTGTTTTTGTACAAATTAACTATGTGACAAAGGAGATTGCACTCTTATCATTTGCGATTAGATCACCTAGATGTATAAATGATAGGAGGTCCATATGATTAGTTCCTGGATTGAAAATGATATGAGACATTATCAGTCCACGAAGGATAAATCATTAAATATCCATAGTCAGAGTATTATCGAGATTGGGCATCGATAAATGCGTAAAAGACTAGTATTACACTTGTGCGTGTTGTGAGGTCACAATGACATAGTTCTCATATATTTGGGTATAGGATACTCATGCAAGTGTAATAGGAGGTTGTGTTTTACCGATGGTACGAGAAACAACTTCGCTCTGGATAGACCCCCTCGGAATTCCATTGGTAGTATGACTATGTGTCTATGGAAGTCCGAAATCAGGATAGGTGTATTTGGTCTTAACCTGAGACTTGCACCGCTAATACTTGCGACAATCAATATACTTTGGTTTTGGTCGTCCAGGGCATTAACATATTCTGTGTACGCCTCTGCTGGGTATATTGAGAATCGTAGTGTGTTGGGTGTGATGTCAAGACGGAAGTATCACTCAAGTCATATGGAGATGATGGTCACATAGGATACGATACTGGTTCTCTTATGTACTGCAGTCATTGGGATAAAATGACAAGGTCAGGTTTATCCGATTATAAAGACTAGTTACTAGACATCCGACATGTGCTTCGTACGGGGCAGACACAATTCCAGCCCCAAGCCTAGCACGTGATCATCCGATACTGGATCGACATACGCAATACTACGTATACTACACCTGATATAGATCGCTTATTCCTGTAAGCATGTTTCTGGAGAATTGGGTAGGCATGGCGCTTTGCTAGAAGCCAACCTTGTCTTGTGAATCGGTGTAAACGTAGTACTAGGTACTTACGTGTTCGGATAGTCCGATGACCGATTTACTGCCAATATATCCAGGGATCTCATGGGTCGCTTCCCGAAGATTCACCGATGACGTATGACTCGCGCTTTTATTAATCTGGGATTAATTAATGATGAGAGAGAAAATTAATCTGGGATAATTGCGGAGATATTTTATCTAGGATACAATATCAATAAAAGAGAGATAACGATTAATTTGGAATTAATCGATAAAATAATATATTCGATATATTATACGAAATTGGATTTCGACGTGGAATTAAAATTAGATTTTAATTCGGGTGAACGATTTAATTTAGAATTAATTCATTAGCGACGTGAATAGTGATTTCACTAGGCATAATCATTTAATTACATCGCAATAGAAAATTTGTTAATTTAGAATTAGCGAACCTGAACCCGAGAGTGTTTGCGAGCGCATTCGCATTTCGAATTCGAGTGTGACACGCAAGTCACATCAAGCGTCAAATCACATGTCACTTTGAGTGATGTGACAATTTGAATGAGTGATGTGAGTTGATGGAAGTTGATGGTGGAGTGTAATACACTCAAGTGTGATGGCATGATTGACATTTAATATTTTTTAAATGTTTGGTATATTTTTTTGATTTTGGAAATCAATTAACATTACAACACATCTCTCTCTCCTTTACACTTCTCTCATCTCTTTCTTCTCTCCCTCGCCCAAAGGGGCTACTGTTTTTCTTTCTTCGGGTTCTGTCACTGCCGAGAATGAAGAGAAGTAAAAGAGTGATTTTGTTGCAAAATCAAAGTGCTAGCACACATCCGGAGTCGTCCGTAGGTGATAGGGAAACCCACTCGTGTGCATGGAATCATTTCATCACAAAGCTTGGAGCTTTAAGGACATCAATGGCCGAAAATAAGGACTGCAAAATAGTGGACTGCCGAGCTTGGAGGAAGGCAGAAAATGAGTTTTGTTCATCACTGCATCGACTCAACCGATCATTGTGAGTATTCCGCAACTCCTTGAATGTATTCGCACTTATTTTCAATGCTTGAAATGATCTTGGGATGCTTAGAAAATTCCAACAATGGTATCTATGAGCAAGGTTGAGCATGAAAATATATTAGGGTTAAAATTGGGTAAAATGGATTTGAGCATGATTTTATGAAATTGGATGATTTAGTATGCTTAAATGTTGTTGAATTGAAGATTGATTGGATCAATTTCAAGAAATATTGTTTGGAACAATTTTGCCCAAATTTTAGGGCTTGGCCGAAAATGATGAGTGCCCTAATGTCTTGGATTTTTGATTTTTTTATCATTGGATGTGTTGGAAATCAATTGGGAATATTGATTTAATGTTGAATTGAATTTAATTGGATTGAATTTGATTTGGACATAAAATTCCCATTTGGCCGAGACTTATATAGCATGTATATGGGTTTGATTTTTGTTAAATTGTGTTGGACATGATTTAATGATGATAAGCATGATTAATAGACTAATTGGTGTTTTGGAAATATTGATTTGGGTGATTAATTGTGTTATAAACTTAGGTAATTAAATTGTGAAAT
Source organism: Zanthoxylum bungeanum (assembly GCA_019454045.1). Taxonomy (NCBI): domain Eukaryota; kingdom Viridiplantae; phylum Streptophyta; class Magnoliopsida; order Sapindales; family Rutaceae; genus Zanthoxylum; species Zanthoxylum bungeanum. The sequence continues at coordinate 181,841 of SKCR01042611.1, forward strand.
TGAATTTTGTAATTTAATGAATTGGGCTTAAATTGGATTTGGGCTTGTAATGTTGTAAATGGGCTAATTGGGCTTGGTTGTACCAAGTTGGGTTTAAGCTAAATTTTTTGGATCCAATTGGGCCCAAAACCGCTTTCATAAAGCCCAAATGCGACTAATGGACCTTAATTATTTTAATTGGGCCTAATGGGCCTAAATTGATTTCTAGGCTTATGGGGTTACTCCTTGATTGGGCTTTGGTTATTGGGTTTGACCCAAGTTGACCAAAAGTCCACGCCTTAAGGAAATTAATTAAAAGCCCATTGGACTTTAATTAAATTAATGTTGGACGTTAATCGGGCTTTGAGACCCGTAATGATTAAATTTGGAATTTAAATCGTAAAGGTTCGTTAAATAAAGTGTAGTATTTAATTTGGAATTAAATAGTGAATTAGTATTAAATACAAATTGAATTGGATTTAATTATGTAGTTTAATTTAATTCAAGAATTCGTACTTTGAGTACTTATTCGCAAAAATGAGTTTGAATCGCGCAAAATCAAATCGTTGTTTGAACATTGGATGGTCATTAATTATCAGATTAATTAATTTGATTATATTGATTGATAACATGCTTGTGTGAATACATGGTTGCGATGCATGAATAATGTATATCAGATGGATATTAGATGGGTGGGGCAATTTTAGAAATTGTTGTAAAAAATTTAGAATTTATTAATTGGACCTGCGTGTCCACCTATTACCTCCATACTCTTTGTATTTCTCTTCTCACCTATTCCCCTCAATGTAAATGAGGTTTCTTTAAAAGTGTAGTGTAACGGGTAGAAGTAAATACTTGTGCTAGCGGGAGAGAGGAAAATGAGAGATTTGATCTAGGATCAATGTGTATAGTATCCATCTGCATATCATTATTATTTTATTATACGCACTTTATTATGTATTTATAATGCATGTTTAAGGGTGTATGATGATGAGACCTTAACAGAAAGTAATAAATTGAAATTGTTGTCAATTTGCACGCGAAAAACCCTCACAAAATATTAAGCGTTTTTCCTTCCATTGAGTGATTCTTACTCAAGATCTAAGACTGGCATTGGCTTGTTGGCCAAAGTCAAGGCTTTTTCCGTCGAAGATGTGTTTGAATCACGAGAGCTTTGTTCCATATTGGTGCCTTGTCCAAGTTGTGGTTTGTTGGCCAAGTCAAGACCACTTCTTGTCCATCGACATTGATTACGAAGCTTTCCATGGTCAATGGGTCACGCTTGACTGGGATCACTAAGTTTGTTGTGCCAAAGCCAAAGCTTAGTTGATTCAGAGGAAAAAGGTTAGGCAATATATTGGATATATTGGCATATATAAGATATATGTTTCGGACTTGGATGTCCCCCTACTGGATCTAGGAATTGGATTGGATCCAATTGATCTTAGAGATCTACCTAGTTAATTATCATACAATTTGTTGGCCAAAGTCAAGATTGTGTGATATTTAACGGGATCCTAGCCCACTAGGAAACACGGTTTCCCGAGTACTCGAAAGAGGGTTAGAGGCTCGTCGAAAAATAGTGGGAGGCAAGAATTAAATTTGCAATATTCGTTTAATTACTTGCCATACGCGCTCAAACAAATATCATTCGTCAAATAAATTAAATGTTAGTTGGACTAATATTTAAATCGTTGTTTTAATTAACAGTTGGACTGTATTCAAACAATTAAATTATAGTTGATTAAATAGTTGGACTATAAATAATCATTATAATAAATAGTACCTAAATCGTTGATTAAATAGTTGGACTATTAAAATCAAGGTAAAATTGAAAAATTGACATTTAATACATAATCATAGGGAAAATGTATTTAAATGGTTTAATTTTCAAATTGGGAATAAATTTCTTTATTTGATAAATGTATTCATAGTCCTGGAAACTAATAAGTTACTTTATTTGATAAAATAACATATTAGGCCTAAGCCCGGAGTTAAACAAATAGTAGAGCATGATCTTTGGAAGATTCATGTAATGATAACTTGAGTGCTTAATCCATTAAGCTTGTCGTAATGGACTGCTTAATTTCTTTATCAGAACTAAGGATTAGATCCTTAAAGTATGATATTTAAATTGAAGGATCTTCATAAATCTATACTTAGATTTTAGAATTACTAAATTGCAATAGTATAACTCTTGGAGAGTTAATGGCTATTCTCAAGGAGATAAAGTCAAACTTTGCAATAAGACAAGTAGCGCTAGTCGCACCTTACTTCGATATTCTAGAAACCCGAAGCTAGGCCAAAGGCTTTTGGAATGTGGAAAAGGGCAAAGGCAAAATCATTATAGTCTTTTGGGAAGATAAAAGACATATCCCAAAATGTCTGCCTAAATTGTGGCAAACGGGATCGCGGAAGCGTGACTGCCGTTTGGATAAGGCAAACATGAAGGAATTGAAGACGAGGCAAGGCTCTGACTTCAAATATGTTTGTCAAATATGTTCACTACTAATATTGAAATTGGATTTTAAATACTTAGTGTGGTACATAAATATATACTGATGTTCAGAATCTGCTATAAGCAGGATACTGACTTCAGTTGAGATTTAATCTGCGAATCGAAAACGGGATGAAAATCGCTGTTTTAACCGTAGATATCTAAATTTAGGAACGACCCTTCGGGTGTGTACCTAAATTTGGAAACTGTTATAATGTAACTAGTTTGACTAGAAACATTATCTCTATATCAGTGTTTAATCTGTTGCAGATTTACCTTTATATTCTAGAACAGTAAAGTGTTTTATTATATAAAGATGATATTGAGATAAACACATTAGATGTGAATAACAGCATTTATATTTTGAATATAAATAAATCTCAAACATATTACATGACAAACAAATAGCTCAAACTGATTTGATCAGAAGAAACTAATTTGTGGCATTGTTGTCTGGGACACAATTAAACAAGACTGATATATCCACACTTTGGAAGAGTGGGTACTAGGACTAATTTGATTCTATTCAAATAAAGTCTACGAATCTAGTTTATTAGGCAAAGTGCCTATAACACTATTTACTTGGTAAAAGTGTAAGTGCCACCGATCTGTAAGCCCTAGTTCATAGTGAAGCAAGTAGGCCCATGTCTAGCTAGGCTAGAGGTGGATATGAATGTTTCGTGACCTTTACGGATGTGGCATCGCGTTGTGGTTATGTGTTTATTTTGAAACACAAATCAGAAACTTTTATTGTTTCGACACGAAATAGACAAACATATCGGCTAAAGTATTAAACTGTCACGGTAAAACCGTAATGGAAAATACTTAAGCAATAAGTTTCTAATATACTTGAAAGAGTATAGTATTCTTTCAAAGAGGACTCCTCCTGGAACACTTCATTTTGACGGTATGTCCGAACCGAGTAACCGAATTTTTTTAGACATGATAAGGTTAATCATGAGTCGCTCTGAGCTACCATTTCCTTCAATAGATAAGCATAAACAGTGCATAACTTATTTAGAATAAGTTCCATAAAAATCTGTTTGACAGACTTCATATTAGATATGAACAGGAAAGAAACCAGGTTTCTCATTCCTGAAAATTTGGGAATGCTAGGCATATGTTTGGATGATACCAAACTAAAACCCAAATCGGATAAGTGTCAATTGTAGGTTATCCTAGCGATACCAAAGTATAGTACTTATAAAACTCACTAGAGAACAATTTAATTGTTGCTCACCATGCGGTTTTCCTAAGAGGAATACCGATATGCAGTGTGTGGGAACACAGAAACTAGGCGACGCATGTTGTTCCAGGCTCGCGGCCCGGTTGGCAGTACAGAGTAGCCGCAGGGGACTAAACCGGAGAATAATGGAGTAGCCACCCGGTGTGAACCGGGACAAAGATTTAAGGCCGCACTCACCCCTCGCAATGGAAGACCTTACTTATGCCACTTGTAATAAAATGATTTGTGCAATAATCTTACCAAGCCTAAGCAACATATTTCCAAGGATAATTTACTCCTAAGTTTGCATGCATAGGTACAAAGCTCATATCTAAGTTTACATATAACACATTTTCATATTTGCATACAACCTATTTGCATATAATCTATGTCTGAATTCATGCATAAAGATAAATTGACATACGGAAAGCATACAATGTCACATTGGTAGACACAAAAGAGCAAACAAATAACATTCTAACAAGCATGCATATTAAGGAAAGACCATTAACCGCATAATGGAAATAGATAACTAAAGAGGTAATACAAATGCATAAGGTAAAAAGAGACAACTATACGCTAAAATAGACATGTCGTGATGTGATGCAGAAAAGATATCTAGAATTGACACACACGTGTGTGGGCCTTTTTCCAAGTGGTACGTGGAATTGTATCCCGAGTACAGATCATACTGCCGTCCATTCAGAATCGGCTATGAAATTTATGTCCGGGTTTCCATCCTATATACCACGAGAAATAATGCCCAAATGATATCATGACATGGGTACACCAATGATAATAGATCGAGCCAAGACAAGGATAGATGATGCAATCAATAGATGAAAGACGCGGCAAATATCGTGGTAAAGGTAGCCTTTTAGGTTTTTCTTCCCCCAAATGGAGAACCATTTAGTCCAACACCATAAGCCCAGTGCGCTTTTCATTACAATGCGTGCAAAGATAAAGACAACAGTATCGGACTTCGTATACCCGATTGAACACATTTTACATTCAACCGAATATACATCAACCGGCGCGGTAAAGCATCGGGGTAAAGGATTTTAACCCCTCAGAATAGGGGACCTTTAATCCAACTTACTAAGCCCATGCGCTCGATCACATCATGCATATAAAAAATAAAGACAACAATATCAGACTTCGTATACCCGATTGAACACATCTTACATTGAACCGAATATACATCAACCGGCGCGGCAAAGCATCGTGGTAAAGGGTTTTAACCCCTCAAAATAGGGGACCTTTAATCCAACTTACTAAGCCCATGTGCTCGATCACATCATGCATATAAAAAGTAAAGACAACAATATCGGACATCGTATACCCGATTGAACACATCTTACATTCAACCGAATATACATCAACCGGCGCGGCAAAGCATTGTGATAAAGGATTTTAACCTCTCAAAATAGGGGACCTTTAACCCAACTTACTAAGCCCATGCGCTCGATCACATAATGCATATAAAAAATAAAGACAATAATATCGGACTTCATATACCTGATTGAACACAACTTACATTCAACTGAATATACATCAACCGGAGCGGCAAAACATCATGGTAAAGGATTTTAACCCCTCAAAATAGGGGACATTTAATCCAACTTACTAAGCCCATGTGCTCGATCACATCATGCATATAAAAAAATAACATGCGGAAAATCAAGTAGCGAATAATAAACAAATCAAAACAACATAAAACGAAATATGCACTGTTTACTAAAGTGGTACGTGGAGTTGTATCCCGAGTACAGATCATACTACCATCCATTCGGAATCAGCTATGAAATTTATGTCCGGGTTTCCATCCTATATACCACAAGAGGCGACACATTTTCCGTTTTACTCAAGGGCCACAACATGCATCATTGCACAATACATATATCTTCCATTTATTCAAGGGCCACAATCATGCACCAATAAACGACTCTCATGCGCTAAAATGAATAAAACAATTAAAAAGATAGATGGAAATAATAGGAAAAGTACCCTCAGGCCTAACCTTTTATGTTGACTTTCAGACTCGCGTTTCACTCCGCAACTCTTCCGGTTCACTGGATCAACGTCTTAGCTCGCTGTTTTGCTGTTTTCACTCCTTTTTGCTATTGTTTTCTCTGTATTTTCTGGTCACTATTTTGTCACTGTTTTAGGCAATTTGTGGACTATTTTAAAGGACTGTTTCGGTGGTTACAATGACTGTTTGAGGGCTAATTTCAAGGGGATTTACGTATAGGTCAGGGGCTGGTTTCAGGGCATTTGCGTGCAGGTCAGGGGCTTAGTTTATGGCGGTGAAGGGCTTGGTTCACGTTGCTTTTTCCGATTGATTTATTGTGGGCTGTAGGGTTGCTACTTGTTATGGCGTGAGTTGAAGGCAGTGGGGTTAAAAATTTAGTGGGGCAGGTGGCTTGCTATGGGCGCATGTGACTAGGGCTGGTGTGTTGAGTCAGTGTGTGAGTTGGCTGCCGAATGAAGGGTTTATTTGATCACGCCCCTAATCTGCATATTGAAGGGTTTTTATTTGCTTTGTGTTATGGCGATTGTCTATTTGTGGGAGAGGTAGTTTGTGATGATCTGAGGGGCTGGTGAAGTTGTTTTTTTCGTGAGTGGAGGAAAGAGGCAGGTGGCGTGATGGGGTTTTTATGTTGTTTTGTGTTGACGTGAATGGTTCTTTGTGTTATGGTGTGAACAGCTCGTAGGTTAGTTTTTAAGGTTGGGTGCGTTTTGTTGAAGCTATATAGAAGAGATGGTGCATGGGCTGTGCGTGTTGTGGCTTTAATGGTTTATTATATTTTTTTTGTATGCCTGAGTTGGAGAGAGAGATGGATTCGTGAGTGGTGAATCTTTTAGGGTTTTAGCGTGATGGTGGCTTTTGGCCGAGAGAGAGTGAGAGAGAGCTGATGAGTGTTTAGAGTTTTTTTGTTCTCTGAATTGCCGTGAGAGTCTAAGGAGGAGCATTAGGGTTGCAATTGTGTTATTTTTATAGTGGGAGCTAGGAGGATTAGGGTTTGCATGGATTTAAAAAGGAAATGGATCAAATAATAAATGGATGGATTTTATCATTTAAAAAGGGAAAGAAATCAAGTTAATTGGGGACATAATTTGTTTTATTTAGGAAGTTAAAATATTTGATTTGTATTGTTTAGGCATGAGATTTTTTAAGTTAGGAATACAATATATTTGATTTATATTAATTAGGCATGCAATTTCTTTAATTTGTGTAAGTATTTTTATTATTTTGGTAGGTGATTATTTAGATTTTATTTGTTTTATTTAATTACACATGTGTTAAATATATATTTAATTAATTTGGATGTGTCTTAAGTGGGCTTGGGCGTGTGGGCCAAGGCTTGGGCGTGTGGTCCTTGGTTGGTGGGTTTTGTTGGCTTTTGATGGTGGGCTTGGTGTTGGGTTTTGGGCCAAGGTTAAGTGTTTGTGGGTTTTTTAGGCTAAAGGTGCTTTAAAACGGAGGTCCACCAGCGAGCCCGAAGCTAAACAAGCGAGTCAAATTCGACAAAGTACTGATTTCCATCTTTTCCCTTCCAACGTCTGTTTCCCGCGGCTTCCGCGACTTAAAAGGTAGTGCCTCCAAATGAGACTCATCATCGGGATTTATATGCAAAAATGGAGTGCCTACACAGTGGTAAGTGGGAGGATAATAAAACTCGATGAAAATCAGAGTAATATTATTCAAGGCACCGATTCCTTAATGGAACACGGATAGTTCATCAAGGATGAAACTATACCATTAATCTTCAAATACACAAGAACCGCGTAAGTCGGAGAGAATCAGAAAACAACCTGGGGTATGGGTTTCTGATCTCACCTCATAAAGATGTCAATCTTATTGATAAATACCAACTGAATACGTATGAGGAAGTGATACAAGGTATCAACTCTCAATTATTGCAAAGTGCCATGAGTCCAAAATGGATTCCATGTATACCAACTATGTTTAGACACTATTTGATGTACTACAAGGCATTGTGCCTATTGGTACTATATAAGTCTTCAAGGAAGACATACATGGAAGGCAACATACCAACTTACTAAGCTGGGCTTGTGGCGAAAAGGTTTCGTTATCAACATTATGTTGATTACGATTCAACCCTTTTACTTGTTGCCACAGTAAATCCATTTGGATAATGCTTGCTAATGCTGCATGTTTCATTTATGAAGTATGACAGCTTAACGGGAAAATCACTTTCCTTAAACGGAAACCTATTGGAGGATGTTTACAACATCCTGACGGTTTTCTCCTACCTAAACTAGCAAACAAGGTTTGCAGGTTATTCGATCCATGTTTGGATTGTAGCAAGCATTAGGTTCTTAGAATTATCGTTTTGATGTAATCATAATGGTATATGATTTAATTCAAAAACGAAAATGATTCTTGTATATATAAGGAGGTTAGTGGGAGCGCACTGATAGTGGCTGTCCTATAAATAATGATAATAAATCATTTCTTGAGAATGATATTCCCATAAAACTATTGGTGAAAGCTTGGCTTTCGAGAAAACTCTTAGAGAAATCGTACATTGAAAAATATACGCGACCAGGTGTCTCATACGCTTTGAGCATATGGATTCACAAACAGGCCAATCCAAGTGATAGTCAATGGATTGATATTAAGAACATCCATTAGTATCTTAGAGAACTAAGGATGCTGTCTTAAACTATGGAGATGGAAAATTTGAAGTGACTGGGATCACTACTATAAGTTTCCTAACCGATTAAATGACTATAAGTCGAAACGGTACTATACAGTTTGAATAACGGTACAGTAAGCTGGAAATCTTCCAAGCAAGATACTGTTACCGAATAAACAATAAATGCGGGTTATTGCTGCAGCTGAGGCAGGAATAGAAGCCATTTGGGTCGATAACAAATCTAATTAGATTAGATATAGTTCTTTTAGCAACTGAGCTAGGCTACAGCGTAGGCTAAAGAATTAATGGTCTCATCAACGATCCAAATACATACTTCGATTATTCATCTGATTCGTTCGGATCATATATCGTGGCGATGTGATGATCAAATAATCGCATCAGACGATAATCATGCAAATCCGCTGACGAAAGCCTTTCCTCAGCAATTTGAGCCAACCGTACATAGTTTGGGTGTCAGACACTTGAGTGACTGGCTATAGGCCAAGTGGGAGATTGTTGAACAATTATGGCCCATAGCGTCACTATTTGTACGGATCATGGTATTGTTGTACAAATTAACTATGTGACAAAAGAGATTGCACTCTTATCATTTGTGATTAGATCACCTAGATGTATAAATGATAGGAGGTCCATATGATTAGTTCCTGGATTGAGAATGATATGAGACAGTATCAGTCCACGAAGGATAAATCATTAAATATCCCTAGTCAGAGTATTATCGAGATTGGACATCGATAATGCGTAAAAGACTAGTATTACACTTGTGCGCGTTGTGAGGGCACAACGACATAGTTCTCATATATTTGGGTATATGATACTCATGCAAGTGTAATAGGAGGTTGTGTTTTACCGATGGTACGGGAAACAGCTTCGCTCTTGATAGACCCCATCAGAATTCCATTGGTAGTATGACTATATGTCTATGGAAGTCCGAAATCAGGATAGGTGTATTTGGTCTTAACCTGAGACTTGCACCGCTAATACTTGCGATACTTATACACCGTATTCAGATACTTATAATCCTGGTTGGAGGAACCACCCGAATTTCAGTTGGAAACATGAGTCTCAATAGCCCACTCAAACATCACAGCCTAGAAGTTACAGTGCTCCCAAGTATCCCACACCTACCATTCCTAGAAATTCTTTAGAGAACACTGTGCAAGAATTTATAGAGGCCCAGAGTAAAACTAATCAAAGGTTTGAGTCATTGATAGCTCAGGTGGTTGAAGACAATAATGAGATAAATGGTCAAGTCTCTAAATTAACTAACGTGTTAAGTGTGCATGAGTCAGGAAAATTCCCATCTGAGGCACAACCAAATCCGCAAGGGCAACACGTGGTACATGTTGATCAGGAAGCATCTAATATAAAAAGTGTTAATGCCATAACCACTGACCAGAGAACTCCACCAAAGTACAAAGATCCAGGTTGTCCCACCATTACTTGCCACATTGGCACATATGAGTTTCATCAAGCTTTATTAGATTTAGGTGCTAGTGTTAATCTTATGCCATACTATATCTATATGCAGCTAGGACTTGGAGAGATTAAACCTAAATCTGTGATTTTACAGTTAGCTGATCGCTCTATCAGAACACCGCGGGGAGTAGTTGAGGATGTTTTACTTCAAATCGATAACTTCTACTATCATGTTGATTTTCTAATTTTAGATACTCAATATGTGGTTAACACTGAGTCAAAAATTCCACTTATCTTAGGTAGACCTTTTCTTGCTATAGCGAATGCCCTTATCAATTATAGGAATGGTCTCATGAAAATATCATTTGGGAATATGACACTGGAAGTGAATATTTTTCATGTTGAGAAAACCACAAGATGATGATGAGTTTCAGTAAACATACCTGATAGACACAGTCTTACCAGAAACAGGATCTACACCCATGAATCTAACCCTCCCAAATTGGAACTGATTCCAAAGAATCGTAAAAAGTGGAAAAAAAGAGTTAGTGCTCACTTGAAGATGATCATTGAAAAGTTGAAATGGAGGTTGAGCCATTTTTTTCTATATATGCAGCCTCAAATTTCAACCATTAGTAGACCCTGGGGATCCATGGATGAGCTACCACAGTCAGATAAAAATTTATTTTCATGCCTTAATCACCAAGGTCTGCCGAAGAGGAAAGAACATGGGACTATTTGGTCCGCTGCATGGAAGCCACCATGACCACTTAGGTGATTGTGTTTGGCTGAAGATGTTAAACTTAGCGCTAGCAGGGAGGCAACTCTTGCATCTACATTTATTTTATTTTATTTTTGTTTTATTTACTTTAGATTTATTTTATGATGTGCTAATTGCATATTTATTATTTGCATGAATATTTTTGCAGGTGTTAGCGCAACCCACACAGCCCACACAACTAAAGTCTTACCAATAGGAACCTGATCAACTTTATGCCTGGTAGTATTGTTACTTAATCATTTTTCTTTTATATTTATCTTACATTGAGGACAATGCAAGTTTTAAGTGTGGATGTGTATACATGTAGCGATAATACCTATCATAAAAAAAATTTAGTCCTTAATAGTAAAGCATAAGTCCAATGATGAATATTGTTTGCTTTAGGATGAAAACTGAGAAATGATAAGTTCTTTAATGTAATTTTATCTGATGCCTTGAGTAGTTGATCTAGGTTAGACTCGTAAGCACTTAACTATAAGTTTTTAACAGTAAGAACCTAGGTAGATAGCAAAGTGACTAGTTGAAGAAATTGATGTCGATAATGACTGTTTGCTTAGATGTCTATCCTGATTTGCTAGTGTTATGATGTATGATATAAAAATAAAAAGAGAAAGTCTCGAAAGAAATAAATTAAACCACCTATAACCGATAAGCGTGAAGCTACCTATGGGCAAGTGTTAGGACCACCATGAGGATAAATGCTACCTTAAAGGGTATGTGTGTTGATAAAAGAAAAAATAAAAGAAAAATGTCGAAAAAAGAGAAAGAAAAAAAAGAAAAAAATATAATCATACCATACTGAGCACAGAAAGGCAATTACAGAACGCATTTGAGATATCTGTTGAACAATTATGGCCCATAGCATCACTATAGCCTAGCTCAGTTGAATAATCGAAGTATATATCTGGATCGTTGATGAGACCATTAATTCTTTAGCCTACGCTGTAGCCTAGCTCAGTTGCTAAAAGAACTATATTTAATCTAATTAGATTTGTTATCGACCCAAATGGCTTCTATTGCTGCCTCAGCTGCAAAGAAATCCACTGACGAAAGCCTTTCCTCAGTAATTTGAGCCAACCGTACATAGTTCGGGTGTCAGACACTTGAGTGACTAGCTATAGGCCAAGTGGGAGATTGTTGAACAATTATGGCCCATAGCGTCACTATTTGTACAGATCATGGTATTATTGTACAAATTAACTATGTGACAAAAGAGATTGCACTCTTATCATTTGTGATTAGATCACCTAGATGTATAAATGATAGGAGGTCCATATGATTAGTTCCTGGATTGAGAATGATATGAGACAGTATCAGTCCACGAAGGATAAATCATTAAATATCCCTAGTCAGAGTATTATCGAGATTGGACATCGATAATGCGTAAAAGACTAGTATTACACTTGTGGCGTTGTGAGGGCACAACGACATAGTTCTCATATATTTGGGTATATGATATTCATGCAAGTGTAATAGGAGGTTGTGTTTTACCGATGGTACGGGAAACAGCTTCGCTCTGGATAGACCCTATCAGAATTCCATTGGTAGTATGACTATATGTCTATGGAAGTCCGAAATCAGGATAGGTGTATTTGGTCTTAACCTGAGACTTGCACCGCTAATACTTGCGATACTTATACACCGTATTCAGATACTTATAATCCTGGTTAGAGGAACCACCCGAATTTCAGTTGGAAACATGAGTCTCAATAGCCCACTCAAACATCACAGCCTAGAAGTTACAGTGCTCCCAAGTATCCCACACCTACCATTCCTAGAAATTCTTTAGAGAACACTGTGCAAGAATTTATAGAGGCCCAGAGTAAAACTAATCAAAGGTTTGAGTCATTGATAGCTCAGGTGGTTGAAGACAATAAGGAGATAAATGGTCAAGTCTCTAAATTAACTAACGTGTTAAGTGTGCATGAGTCAGGAAAATTCCCATCTGAGGCACAACCAAATCCGCAAGGGCAACACGTGGTATATGTTGATCAGAAAGCATCTAATAAAAAGTGTTAATGTCATAACCACTGACCAGAGAGCTCCACCAAAGTACAAAGATCTAGGTTGTCCCACCATTACTTGCCACATTGGCACATATGAGTTTCATCAAGCTTTATTAGATTTAGGTGCTAGTGTTAATCTTATGCCAAACTATATCTATATGCAGCTAGGACTTGGAGAGATTAAACCTAAATTTGCGATTTTACTGTTAGCTGATCGCTATATCAGAACACCGCGGGGAGTAGTTGAGGATGTTTTACTTCAAATCGATAACTTCTACTATCATGTTGATTTTCTAATTTTAGATACTCAATATGTGGTTAACAGGGAGTCAAAAATTCCACTTATCTTAGGTAGACCTTTTCTTGCTACAGCGAATGCCCTTATCAATTATAGGAATGGTCCCATGAAAATATCATTTGGGAATATGACACTGGAAGTGAATATTTTTCATGTTGAGAAATAACCACAAGATGATGATGAGTGTCAGTAAACATACCTGATAGACACAGTCTTACCAGAAACAGGATCTACACCCATGAATCTAACCCTCCCAAATTGGAACTGATTCCAAAGAATCGTAAAAATTGGAAAAAGAGAGTTAGTGCTCAATTGAAGATGATCATTGAAAAGTTGAAATGGAGGTTGAGCCATTTTTTTCTATATATGCAGCCTCAAATTTCAACCATTAGTAGACCCTGGGGGATCCATGGATGAGCTACCACAGTCAGATAAAAATTTATTTTCATGCCTTAATCACCAAGGTCTGCCGAAGAAGAAAGAACATGGGACTATTTGGTCCACTGCATGGAAGCCACCAAGACCACTTAGGTGATTGTGTCTGGCTGAAGATGTTAAACTTAGCGCTAGCAGGGAGGCAACTCTTGCATCTACATTTATTTTATTTTATTTTTGGTTTATTTACTTTAGATTTATTTTATGATGTGCTAATTGCATATTTATTATTTGCATGAATATTTTTGCAGGTGTTAGCGCAACCCACACAGCCCACACAACTAAAGTCTTACCAGTAGGAACCTGATCAACTTCATGCCAGGTAGTATTGTTACTTAATCCTTTTCTTTTATATTTATCTTACATTGCGGACAATGCAAGTTTTAAGTGTGGATGTGTATACATGTAGCGATAATACCTATCATAAAAAAAATTTAGTCCTTAATAGTAAAGCATAAGTCCAATGATGAATATTGTTTGCTTTAGGATGAAAACTGAGAAATGATAAGTTCTTTAATGTAATTTTCTCTGATGCCTTGAGTAGTTGATCTAGGTTAGACTCGTAAGCACTTAACTATAGGTTTTTAACACTAAGAACCTAGGTAGATAGCAAAGTGACTAGTTGAAGAAATTGATGTCGATAATGACTGTTTGCTTAGATGTCTATCCTGATTTGCTAGTGTTATGATGTATGATATAAAAATAAAAAGAGAAAGTCTCGAAAGAAAGAAATTAAACCACTTATAACCGATAAGCGTGAAGCTACCTATGGGCAAGTGTTAGGACCACCATGAGGAGAAATGCTACCTTAAAGGGTAGGTGTGTTGAAAAAAGAAAAAATAAAAGAAAAATGTCGAAAAAAGGGAAAGAAAAAAAGGAAAAAAATATAATCATACCATACTGAGCACAGAAAGGTAATTACAGAGCACATTTGAGATATCTGTTGAACAATTATGGCCCATAGCATCACTATTTGTACAGATCATGGTGTTGTTGTACAAATTAACTATGTGACAAAGGAGATTGCACTCTTATCATTTGTGATTAGATGACCTAGATGTATAAATGATAGGAGGTCCATATGATTATTTCCTGGATTGAGAATGATATGAGACAGTATCAGTCCACGAAGGATAAATCATTAAATATCCCTAGTCAGAGTATTATCGAGATTGGACATCGATAATGCGTAAAAGACTAGTATTACACTTGTGCGCGTTGTGAGGGCACAACGACATAGTTCTCATATATTTGGGTATAGGATACTCATGCAAGTGTAATAGGAGGTGTGTGTTTACCGATGGTACGGGAAACAGCTTTGCTCTGGATAGACCCCATCAGAATTCCATTGGTAGTAGACTATATGTCTATGGAAGTCCGAAATCAGGATATGTGTATTTGGTCTTAACTTGAGACTTGCACCGCTAATACTTGCGATAATTATACACCGTATTCAGATACTTATAATGCTGGTTGGAGGAACCACCCGAATTTCAGTTGGAAACATGAGTCTCAACAGCCCACTCAAACATCACAGCCTAGAAGTTACAGTGCTCCCAAGTATCCCACACCTACCATTCCTAGAAATTCTTTAGAGGACACTGTGCAAGAATTTATAGAGGCCCAGAGTAAAACTAATCAAAGGTTTGAGTCATTGATAGCTCAATTGGTTGAAGATAATAAGGAGATAAAGGGTCAAGTCTCTAAATTAACTAACGTGTTAAGTGTGCATGAGTCAGGAAAATTCCCATCTGAGGCACAACCAAATCCGCAAGGGCAACACGTGGTACATGTTGATCAGAAAGCATCTAATATAAAAAGTGTTAATGCCATAACCACTGACCAGAGAACTCCACCAAAGTACAAAGATCTAGGATGTCCCACCATTACTTCCCACATTGGCACATATGAGTTTCATCAAGCTTTATTAGATTTAGGTGCTAGTGTTAATCTTATGCCATATTATATCTAAATGCAGCTATGACTTGGAGAGATTAAACCTAAATATGTGATTTTACAGTTAGCTGATCGCTCTATCAGGACACCGCGGGGAGTAGTTGAGGATGTTTCACTTCAAATCGATAACTTATACTATCATGTTGATTTTCTAATTTTAGATACTCAATATGTGGTTAACACTGAGTCAAAAATTCCACTTATCTTAGGTAGACCATTTCTTGCTACAACGAATGCCCTTATCAATTATAGGAATGGTCCCATGAAAATATCATTTGGGAATATGACACTGGAAGTGAATATTTTTCATGTTGAGAAATAACCACAAGATGATGATGAGTGTCAGTAAACATACCTGATAGACACAGTCTTACCAGAAACAGGATCTACACCCATGAATCTAACCCTCCCAAATTGGAACTGATTCCAAAGAATCGTAAAAAGAGGAAAAATAGAGTTAGTGCTCACTTGAAGATGATAATTGAAAAGTTGAAATGGAGGTTGAGCCATTTTTTTCTATATATGCAGCCTCAAATTTCAACCATTAGTAGACCCTGGGGGATCCAAGGATGAGCTACCACAGTCAGATAAGAATTTATTTTCATGCCTTAATCACCAAGGTCTGCCGAAGAAGAAAGAACATGGGACTATTTGGTCCGCTGCATGGAAGCCACCATGACCACTTAGGTGATTGTGTCTGGCTGAAGATGTTAAACTTAGCGCTAGCAGGGAGGTAACCCTTGCATCTACATTATTTATTTTATTTTTGTTTTTATTTACTTTAGATTTATTTTATGATGTGCTAATTGCATATTTATTATTTGCATGAATATTTTTGCAGGTGTTAGCACAACCCACACAGCCCACACAACTAAAGTCTTACCAGTAGGAACCTAATCAACTTCATGCCTGGTAGTATTGTTACTTAATCCTTTTTCTTTTATATTTATCTTACATTGAGGACAATGCAAGTTTTAAGTGTGGATGTGTATACATGTAGCGATAATACCTATCATAAAAAAAATTTAGTCCTTAATAGTAAAGCATAAGTCCAATGATGAATATTGTTTGCTTTAGGATGAAAACTGAGAAATGATAAGTTCTTTAATGTAATTTTATCTGATGCCTTGAGTAGTTGATCTAGGTTAGACTCGTAAGCACTTAACTATAGGTTTTTAAAAGTAAGAACCTAGGTAGATAGCAAAGTGACTAGTTGAAGAAATTGATGTCGATAATGACTGTTTGCTTAGATGTCTATCCTGATTTGCTAGTGTTATGATGTATGATATAAAAATAAAAAGAGAAAGTCTCGAAAGAAAGAAATTAAACCACCTATAACCGATAAGCGTGAAGCTACCTATGGGCAAGTGTTAGGACCACCATGAGGAGAAATGCTACCTTAAAGGGTAGGTGTGTTGAAAAAAGAAAAAATAAAAGAAAAATGTCGAAAAAAGGGAAAGAAAAAAAGGAAAAAATATAATCATACCATACTGAGCACAGAAAGGTAATTACAGAGCACATTTGAGATATCTGTTGAACAATTATGGCCCATAGCATCACTATTTGTACAGATCATGGTGTTGTTGTACAAATTAACTATGTGACAAAGGAGATTGCACTCTTATCATTTGTGATTAGATGACCTAGATGTATAATGATAGGAGGTCCATATGATTATTCCTGGATTGAGAATGATATGAGACAGTATCAGTCCACGAAGGATAAATCATTAAATATCCCTAGTCAGAGTATTATCGAGATTGGACATCGATAATGCGTAAAAACTAGTATTACACTTGTGCGCGTTGTGAGGGCACAACGACATAGTTCTCATATATTTGGGTATAGGATACTCAGCAAGTGTAAAGTGTAATAGGATTTTGTGTTTTACCGATGGTACGGGAAACAGCTTTGCTCTGGATAGACCCCATCAGAATTCCATTGGTAGTATGACTATATGTCTATGGAAGTCCGAAATCAGGATATGTGTATTTGGTCTTAACTTGAGACTTGCACCGCTAATACTTGCGATAATTATACACCGTATTCAGATACTTATAATGCTGGTTGGAGGAACCACCCGAATTTCAGTTGGAAACATGAGTCTCAACAGCCCACTCACACATCACAGCCTAGAAGTTACAGTGCTCCCAAGTATCCACACCTACCATTCCTAGAAATTCTTTAGAGGACACTGTGCAAGAATTTATAGAGGCCCAGAGTAAAACTAATCAAAGGTTTGAGTCATTGATAGCTCAATTGGTTGAAGATAATAAGGAGATAAAGGGTCAAGTCTCTAAATTAACTAACGTGTTAAGTGTGCATGAGTCAGGAAAATTCCCATCTGAGGCACAACCAAATCCGCAAGGGCAACACGTGGTACATGTTGATCAGAAAGCATCTAATATAAAAAGTGTTAATGCCATAACCACTGACCAGAGAACTCCACCAAAGTACAAAGATCTAGGATGTCCCACCATTACTTCCCACATTGGCACATATGAGTTTCATCAAGCTTTATTAGATTTAGGTGCTAGTGTTAATCTTATGCCATATATATCTAAATGCAGCTATGACTTGGAGAGATTAAACCTAAATATGTGATTTTACAGTTAGCTGATCGCTCTATCAGGACACCGCGGGGAGTAGTTGAGGATGTTTCACTTCAAATCGATAACTTATACTATCATGTTGATTTTCTAATTTTAGATACTCAATATGTGGTTACACTGAGTCAAAAAAATTCCACTTATCTTAGGTAGACCATTTCTTGCTACAACGAATGCCCTTATCAATTATAGGAATGGTCCCATGAAAATATCATTTGGGAATATGACACTGGAAGTGAATATTTTTCATGTTGAGAAATAACCACAAGATGATGATGAGTGTCAGTAAACATACCTGATAGACACAGTCTTACCAGAAACAGGATCTACAACCCATGAATCTAACCCTCCCAAATTGGAACTGATTCCAAAGAATCGTAAAAAGAGGAAAAATAGAGTTAGTGCTCACTTGAAGATGATAATTGAAAAGTTGAAATGGAGGTTGAGCCATTTTTTTCTATATATGCAGCCTCAAATTTCAACCATTAGTAGACCCTGGGGGATCCAAGGATGAGCTACCACAGTCAGATAAGAATTTATTTTCATGCCTTAATCACCAAGGTCTGCCGAAGAAGAAAGAACATGGGACTATTTGGTCCGCTGCATGGAAGCCACCATGACCACTTAGGTGATTGTGTCTGGCTGAAGATGTTAAACTTAGCGCTAGCAGGGAGGTAACCCTGCATCTACATTTTATTTATTTTATTTTTGTTTTTATTTACTTTAGATTTATTTTATGATGTGCTAATTGCATTATTTATTATTTGCATGAATATTTTTGCAGGTGTTAGCACAACCCACACAGCCCACACACTAAAGTCTTACCAGTAGGAACCTAATCAACTTCATGCCTGGTAGTTGTTACTTAATCCTTTTTCTTTTATATTATCTTACATTGAGGACAATGCAAGTTTTAAGTGTGGATGTGTATACATGTAGCGATAATACCTATCATAAAAAAAATTTAGTCCTTAATAGTAAAGCATAAGTCCAATGATGAATATTGTTTGCTTTAGGATGATGAAAACTGAGAAATGATAAGTTCTTTAATGTAATTTTATCTGATGCCTTGAGTAGTTGATCTAGGTTAGACTCGTAAGCACTTAACTATATTTTTAAAAGTAAGAACCTAGGTAGATAGCAAAGTGACTAGTTGAAGAAATTGATGTCGATAATGACTGTTTGCTTAGATGTCTATCCTGATTTGCTAGTGTTATGATGTATGATATAAAATAAAAGAAGAAAAGTCTCGAAAGAAAGAAATTAAACCACCTATAACCGATAAGCGTGAAGCTACCTATGGGCAAGTGTTAGGACCACCATGAGGAGAAATGCTACCTTAAAGGGTAGGTGTGTTGAAAAAAGAAAAAATAAAAGAAAAACGTCGAAAAAAGAGAAAGAAAAAAATATAATCATACCATACTGAGCACAGAAAGGCAATTACAGAGCGCATTTGAGATATCTGTTGGACAATTATGGCCCATAGCATCACTATTTGTACAGATCATGGTGTTGTTGTACAAATTAACTATGTGACAAAAGAGATTGCACTCTTATCATTTGTGATTAGATCACTTAGATGTATAAATTATAGGAGGTCCATATGATTAGTTCCTGGATTGAGAATGATATGAGACATTATCAGTCCACGAAGGATAAATCATTAAATATCCCTAGTCAGAGTATTATCGAGATTGGACATCGATAATGCGTAAAGGACTAGTATTACACTTGTGCGCGTTCTGAGGGCACAACGACATAGTTCTCATATATTTGGGTATAGGATACTCATGCAAGTGTAATAGGAGGTTGTGTTTTACTGATGGTACGGGAAACAGCTTCGCTCTGGATAGACCCCCTTGGAATTCCATTGGTAGTATGACTATGTGTCTATGGAAGTCCGAAATAAGGATAGGTGTATTTGGTCTTAACCTGAGACTTGCA
This sequence comes from Zanthoxylum bungeanum, assembly GCA_019454045.1. NCBI lineage: Eukaryota > Viridiplantae > Streptophyta > Magnoliopsida > Sapindales > Rutaceae > Zanthoxylum > Zanthoxylum bungeanum. The sequence continues at coordinate 201,675 of SKCR01042611.1, forward strand.
CTGCTAATACTTGCGACAATCAATATACTTTGGCTTTGGTCGTCCAGGGTATATTGAGAATCGTAGTGTGTTGGGTGTGATGTCAAGACGGAAGTATCACTCTAGTCATATGGAGATGATGGTCACGTAGGATACGATTCTGGTTTTCTTATGTACTGCAGTCATCGGGATAAAATGACAAGGTCAGGATTATCCGATTATAGAGACTAGTTACCAGAGACCGATATGTGCTTCGTACGGGGTAGACACAATTCCATCCCCAAGCCTAGCACGTGATCATCCGATACTGGATCGACATACGCAATACTACGTATACTACGCCTGATATAGATCGCTTATTCCTGTAAGCATGTTTCTGGAGAATTAGGTAGGTATGGCGCTTTGCTAGAAGCCAACCTTGTCTTATGAATCGGTGTAAACGTAGTACTAGGTACTTACGTGTTCGGATAGTCCGACAACCCGATTTACTGCCAACATATTCGGGGATCTCATGGGTCGCTTCCCGAAGATTCACCGATGATGTATGACTCGCACTTTTATTAATCTGGGATTAATTAATGATGAGAGAGAAAATTAATATGGGATTAATTACGGAGATATTTTATCTGGGATAAAACAATCAATAAAAGAGAGATAATGATTAATTTGGAATTATTCGATAAATAATATATTCGATATATTATACGAATTGGATTTCGACCCGGAATTAAAATTAGATTTTAATTCGGGCGAACGAGTTAATTTAGAATTAATTCGTTAGCGATGTGAATAGAGATTTCACTAGGCATAATCATTTAATTACGTCGCAACATAAAATTCGTTAATTTGGAATTAGCGAACCCGAGCCCGAGAGTGTTTGCGAGCGCATTCGCATTTCGAATTCGAGTGTGACACGCAAGTCGCATCAAGCGTCAAATCGCTAGTCACATCAAACATCAAATCATTAGTCACATCAAGCGTCAAATCACATGTCACTTTGAGTGATGTGACAATTTGAATGAGTGATGTGAGTTGATGGAAGTTGATGGTGGAGTGTAATACACTCAAGTGTGATGGCATGATTGACATTTAAGATTTTTTAAATGTTTGGTATATGTTTTTGATTTTGGAAATCAATTAACATTACAGCACATCTCCCTCTCCTTTACACTTCTCTCATCTCTTTCTTCTCTCTCTCGCCCAAATGGGCTGCTATTTTTCTTTCTTCTGGTTCTGTCACGGCCGAGAATGAAGAGAAGCAAAAGAGTGATTTTATTGCAAAATCAAAGTGCTAGCACACATTCAGAGTCGTCCGTAGGTGATAGGGAAACCCACCCATGTGCATGGAATCATTTTATCACAAAGCTTGGAGCTTTAAGGACATCAATGCCGAAAATGAGGACTGTAAAACAGTGGACTGCCGAGCTTGGAGGAAGGCAGAAAATGAGTTTTGTTCATCACCGGATCGACTCAACCGATCATTGTGAGTATTCCGCAACTCCTTGAATGTATTCGCACTTATTTTCAATGCTTGAAATGATCTTGGGATGCTTAGAAAATTCCAACAATGGTATCTATGAGCAAGGTTGAGCATGAAAATATATTAGGGTTAAAATTGGGTAAAATGGATTTGAGCATGATTTTATGAAATTGGATGATTTAGTATGCTTAAATATTGTTGAATTGAAGATTGATTGGATCAATTTCAAGAAATTTTGTTTGGAATAATTTTGCCCAATTTTTATGGCTTGGCCGAAAATGATGAGTGCCCTAATGTCTTGGATTTTTGATTTTTTGATCATTGGATGTGTTGGAAATCAATTGGGAATATTGATTTAATATTGAATTAAATTTAATTGGATTGAATTTGATTTGGACATAAAATTCCCCTTTGGCCGAGACTTATATAACATGTATATGGGTTTGATTTTTGTTAAATTGTATTGGACATGATTTAATGATGATAAGCATGATTAATTAGGCTAATTTGGTGTTTTGGAAATATTTATTTGGGTGATTAATTGTGTTATACACTTTAGGTAATTAAATTGTGAAATTGGATTTTGTAATTTAATTGAATTGGGTTTAAATTGGATTTGGGCTTGTAATGTTGTAAATGGGCTAATTGGGCTTGGTTGTACCAAGTTGGGTTTAGGCTAAATTGGTTGGATCCAATTGGGTCCAAAACTGCTTCCATAAAGCCCGAATGCGACTAATGGACCTTAATTATTTTAATTGGCCTAATGGGCCTAAATTGATTTCTAGGCTTATGGGGTTACTCGGCTTTGGTTATTGGGTTTGACCCAAGTTGACCAAAAGTCCACGCCTTAAAGAAATTAATTAAAAGCCCATTGGACTTTAATTAAATTAACGTTGGACGTTAATCAGGCTTTGAGACCCGTAATGATCAAATTGGAATTTAAATCGTAAAGGTGCGTTAAATAAAATGTAGTATTTATTTGGAATTAAATAGTGAATTAGTATTAAATACAAATTGAATTGGATTTAATTATGTAGTTTAATTTAATTCAAGAATTCGAACTTTGAGTACTTATTCGCAAAAATGAGTTTGACTCGCGCAAAATCAAATCGTTGCTTGAACATTGGATGGTCATTAATTATCAGATTAATTAATTTGATTATGTTGATTGATAACATGCTTGTGTGAATACATGGTTGCGATGCATGAATATAGTATATCGGATGGATATTAGATGGGTGGGTGTAGGCATTGCATTTTTGCATATCGAACCCGATGAGGAGTCTCGTAAGGAGGCACTACCTTTAAATCGTGGAAGTTGCGGAAAACGGTCGTCGGAAAGGAGAAGTCAAGAATTGACATATTATTGGTTTTGATTCGCTAAGTTCGCTCGGAGTTCGCTTGTTGAATCTTCGTTTCGAGGTATATCTTTGGCCCGAAATTCCCGCAAACACCAAGCCCACCATCCATAAAGCCCACGCCCATGCACATGATTTCACCCCTCCATGCACTATTCAAACATGATTTACTCTTCTACCATTTACTTTACACCTTTAATCTAACCTTTTACCTTGACACCAAAATTCCAAGGCATTATTTGATCAACCCCACATCATTTAAGCCATCACACCCCACACCCATCACCATCCCCTCTCATTTTCTTCATTTTCCATCACCTTTTTTTGAATTTTCAACAAAGGATCACAATTATACATAACCTTTCTTCCATTTCCCAACAAAACATGTCATTTCATTGATTACCTTTCAACCTTTATTCATTTTCAACAAAGAATCACAATTATACATTACATTCCTTCCATTTCCAAACAAAACTTGTCATCAAATTGATTACCTTTCATTATCACTTGCCAATCTCATTAATGCCCTCCATTTGCCTATTTAAACCCTCATTTTTCTGCCTTGGAACACCTAATACACATCAAGAAAAGATTAAGCATTTTAGAAGATCAAAACAGCCCTCTATCTTCTCCACACATTCACGCCCAAGCTCACGCCCTTCACTGCCCCCAAGTAGCCTCACAAAGACAGCCCTTAAACACGCCCAAGTTAGTCCTCAATTCATCCCTATTATTCACGCCTATTACCCTCAACTCAGCCCTCCCTCACTGCCTCTTAAACGCGCCCACTGCAGCCCTCCTTCACTACCCATCAAGCAACACACATAGCTCCAATTTCAGCCCCCTACAAGCACGCCAAACTGCCTCCTTCACTGCCTATCATTCACGCCAATTAGCCCTTCATCCAGTCCCTTTATTTTGCCTACAGTTCACGCCCTTCACTGCCTCCCAATCAGCCTTCTACAACACCCAAAAAACTTGCGCCCAAATCACCCTAATTTTAGCCCCCAAACCAGTGAATAAACTGCCCTAAACACCCTCTAAAATTGGCCCAAAACAGCAGCTCAAACACACTCAAAACAGTCCCCAAATTCACCCGAAACAGTGAATAAAAAACTGCACTTGAAAGTCTTCGAGAAACCGAACAAACGGCAGTCCAATACCCCTCAAAATTCACCAAAACAGCCCATAATTCATTGCAAACCAGTGAGCAAAGTGTGGAGATTTAAGTTGCAGCGAAACGAAGTGGAAACAGCGGACGAAACAGCGAAACAATGAGCAAAACGTCGAAACAGTGAACCGGTGGAATCGTGGTGTCTTAGCCTTTCCGACGGCCATATAACGCACCTTCAAAGAATGACAAAAAAAAGGTTAGACCTGAGGGTTTATATTATTAAATTTATTCACATAAAATAATGATTAAAAAAAATGTGTTTAGCATGAATAGTTAGTTTGGCATGTTATTTGGAATTTGTTCACATGAAATAATGATTTAGTGTACGATGTGATTTTGGGTGAATGGAATATGTGTTCTTTCTTGTGGTATATTGGATGGAAACCCGGACATAAATTCCATAGCCGAATCCGAATGGACGGTATTATGGTTTGCACTCGGGATACAATGCCCCGTACCACTTGAAGGATTCATGTATTCCATTTCATCCAACTTGTATTTGAGCATGATTAGGTCATTAGAACGTTATTTTTTTCAAGCTTGTTTTAGTTATTTATTTTTTGTATGAGGAATTTAGTTTAGGTATGTTTAGATTACTATGTATGTAGCATGTTTGATGTGTGATGCCGAATGTTTGCCGTTGTAAAAATTTACTTTCAAAGCATGCGAATTTAGATTTAGGCCAATAGGAATTTAGAGTAGTTTTACCAATGTATGTCTTGTAGACTTGGTTAATATTACACAAATCCATCCATTACAATTGACATAAGTAAGGGACCATTCTGAACCCAACGGTTTGAGGTCTTCCCTTGCGAGGGGTGAGTGCGGCCTTAAATCATTTTCCCGGTTCACACCGAGTGGTGACTCCTTTATTCTCCGGTTTAGTCCTCCGTTGGCTACTTCGTACTCCCAACTAGGCCCTGAGTCTAGAACAACATGCGTCGCCAAGCTCTTGTTGTCTACAGTCTGGCGACTCCACTGGGGATAGAGAATCGGCCCCGAAATAATGTCTTGTAATGTTTGGATTTGTGTTTTAATTAACCATGACTACTGTGGGTTTAAGAGGTTAATCAAAGGCATTGTTAAAGCTAGGTGATGGTTTGGTGTCTTCCTTCACTCACTACCTTTCTATAAGGAAAAGTTGTGAAGGCACCTAGATAATCATCACCCGTAGCTTGTTGTGATAGACTAGTTTGGAGGACTCGTTGTTTATTCCTGTCACCAAGCGATAAGAGCCTAAGGGGCTTCGGTACTTAAGAGAGCTTCGCTCCACCCTCCCTCTGGGGAATCTACAACGGGAAGTCCATTCGACAGTTAGTCACACACCATAACTTGTTGGCACGTACCATAAGGTATAAAAAAGGTGCGCTCACTTGGTCGCTTGAACCCTTGAGTGAGGAGTCCTAGTTGTGGGCAATCCTTCATCAGCAGGAGTCTTTGTTTACACTCCTGAAATCTACACATGAACTTTAGTTTTGTGACCCTTAGAAATTGTTTATTTATGCTTGTATTTGGGACCATTGTCATTTGGAATCAGTTGGACTTTTTGTCAAGAGACATAAACTTGTTGGGCCATTTAAACAGGGGCAAGTTCATGTCCTTTGACAATTAGGCCAAAAGCTTCTAAAATGCCGATGGGACATTTTGTGTTTAGGCCTCTTATTATTTGAAGTCGTTTAGCCATGTTATCGCAAAAGTATAAACTTGTTGGGCCTTTTCAACTGGGACACGTTTGCACCCAACGATATTATGATTGAATACTTTAAAATGACGATAGGCCAACTTATATATGTATTTTCCGCATCACACGCATCTTACGCATTTCATGCATACACGCATCATGTTAACCCTTTTATGTCTTAAAAGCCATCATAGACTCCCGTTGGGTTAGGAAAGCAGAGAGACTCGTCAAGAGACCGTCAGTCAACATGAGCAAGTCAGCCAACGAGGGATCCCACCTGGATCGATTGGAGATTAAAGTAACCGAAATTGCTGAGCAGTTGCAATTTTTTATCAATATTGTGGCCAGTTTAACCATACCCGGTATAGCCGATAATAGAAAGTTGTACAATCAGAATGGAAAGACCATCGGGGAATCCTCGGAATAAGCAAGCAGAAAAGACGGGATAGCCATTCAGAAATTGGGAAACGGAGCAGTGAAACTGTCAGACTTGGAAGGGAACAAGTTCACCGAATCGATCTATGTTGACAGATTGAAGCTATATTTAGCCTGAGGAAGAGAAGACTGAGCAGTCACCAAGAGAATTGGCAGAAGACCTAACCTGATGGGATAGGAAGTTCATCCATGCATACACGTAACTTGCATCCCTTGTTTTGTGTTTTGTGTTTGCAGATTTCAGACAAAAGAGAACCAGCAGGGGGCGACCAGAGACATACGACGCCAAGGAGCACAAAGATGGTCTAACCCATCATGAACAGGGAAGACCTCTACACTTGCATACGTACACATCAGATGCACGTGTTTTATTCTATTGTTTTGTTTGTATTCGCAGGTTTATGAGAAGAAAATGGGAAAGCGACAAAAATCAAAAAGCAGAACAAGCACTAAGAATGACGTTGAAGCCACCTTGACAGATGGATTTCGGTCATGTCTGGCTGAAGACGATGAATTTAACGCTAACAGGGAGGCAACCCATGCACTTTGTTGTGATTTCTGTTTTCATGCTTTGTGTATACATGTAGTAGAGTCCTTAATTTTGTGTGTTATTTTTGTAGGTAAAAGCAAAGACGAAGCATTTTAAGACAGAGGGAATGGTGCTCGGCAATCACAAATATGGGAGATAATTCATTAGTGGTGGCAGAGTAAGGAAAGAATTCCTGAGACGCATCCTAATGAATTTATACCAAGCATGAGGCGTATTGAGTACACAATTCCTTTGCTTTAATTATTGCTTTGATTTGCCTTCTTTTGTTATTTTCTGTTATTTTCGTAGACAGGATCCCAGACTTTTTGACCCTTCATGACTTGTTTTGGTGTTTTTGTGGACAGGATCCACAACTTTTTGACCTTTTAGGAATTCTTTTGGTATTTTCTTTTATTTTCGTGGATAGAATCAATGACTTTTTGACCGCTCACGATTTCTTTTGTTGTTTTTTCCCTTATTGACGTAGACATGATCCATAGACTTTTTGACCTCTGACGAATTCTTTTGTGGTTTAGCTAACAACCATTCGGCGGAAGATATTAGTGCAATTATTACTCACCCCTTTTCAGGTTCTATAAGTTCAGCTCAACATTTCTCTTCTCAACACATTCAAATATACATCCAAGTAAGATAAAGAAAATGGAAGCAACTTCACAGCAGCGAGTTAAGCAAATTTGTGTTTTCTGTGGATCCAATACTGGTAATAAACCAGAATTCATTGAGGCTGCAAAGGAACTGAGGCGAGTCATGGCTGAGAAGAATATGCACCTAGTATATGGCGGTGGAAATCTTGGGATAATGGGAAGCATTTCAAAAGCCGTTCAGGACGGTGGCGGTCATGTTTTGGGAATCATCCCAAGACCTTTGGCGGACAAACAGTTAATTGGACCAACAAATGGAGATGCATGCATCGTATCAGGTATGTCTGAACGACTCCATGAAATGATAAATACTGCAGATGCGTTTATTGCGTTACCAGGTGGACTTGGTACCCTTGAAGAGATATTCACCGTAGCATCATTGGCGCATTTAAACATTCATCGGAAGCCCATTGGACTACTTAATGTTGAGCATTTCTTCGATTTTCTGTTTGTGTTTCTCGCGGAAGCCAAGAAACATGAGTTCGTCACCAAATCTGTGGGAGATATTTTCTTGACTGCGACGAAGGCCGAAGAGTTGATTGACCAGATCCTAGCTTTTGAACCGAAGCTCGACCCCATCCTCTCCAAATTAGACTGGACAGATAATGATCGTGGCAAGAAGCATAAATTGGACATTGATCTTAATCAGTGATGTTTCCTACTAACCAGATATTACAGACATGAGACATATTTGAAAGTTTGTGCTTTAATTGTAAAAAAAAAAATTAAAAAAAAATGAAAAAAATTAAAAAAAATGAGAGAGAGAAGTCTTTGATGGTTAGACATATGTTCGGTGATGACATTGTATGCTGTAGGGGGAAACCCTAGAAACGATAAGTACGAGACATGCTCTCGTCCGGTATTCTGAATAGATTGATCTCAGTTAGACTCACGAGCACTTGATTACGAGATCCTAGCAATAAAAGCCTGAGTAGTTATCGAGGTGACTAGTTGAAGAGATGATGTATTAGTGAATGACCATTTTCCTGGGTGTCCACACTTGTTTACTGATGCTATGATATATGATATGGTTGGAAATAAAGAAAAAAGTCTCTGAAATAAAAAAGAAAAGAAGAAAAAATAGGCCACCAATAACCGATAAGCGTGAAGCTACCCATGGGCGAGTATTAGGACCACCATGAGGAGAAATACTACCTTAAAGGGTAGGTGTGTCAGAAAAAGAAAAGAGAAAAAAAAAAAAAAAAAAAAAGAAAAAAGAAAAAAGAAAATGAAAAGAGAGAGACAAAAGAAAAAACATGAAAACCATATCATGTTGAGTATGCTGAAGTAATCACAGAATGTGATTAAGACATCCAGGTTGGTTAGACCCATTGGTTCGATTCTCTGAAACGAAATCACCAAGTTGGCTTACTTAAGGACTAAGCTTCGAAGAGCCCTGGCACACACACACGAGGAGTCTAGCTCAGATCACCCATTCAGATGATTGGACTTGAGTATATCGAGTACTTTGAAGATTCATCGGTTTTGACACGAAGCATTCGTTGAGGACGAAAATATGTCTAGCTATCAAAGATTATCTCGTGAGAGGTAATACAATATGTGAAACAGAATATCATGTCAGCTTGGGAACAAGGCCCATATCAGCTTTGGGGTGAGGCCCACATCATTATCAGTTCGAGGGTGAGGCCCATATCAGCCTAGAGGCGAGACCTTACATCATCAGTTCGAGGGCGAGGCCCATATCATTCCGCGGGTTGAGGCCCACATCATTATCAGTCTTTGCCGGGTATGGCACTCTGGGGGCGAGGCCCACATCAGTATCAATAGCAGTCTTGCCGGGTATGACACTCTAGGGGCAAGGCCCACATCATTATCAGTCTTTGCCGGGTATGTCATTCTGAGGGCGAGGCCCACATCAGCATCAATAGTAGTCTTGCCGGGTATGGCACTCTAGGGGCGAGGCCTACATCACTATCAGACTTTGCCGGGTATGGCACTCTGCGGGTTGAGGCCCACGTCGCTATCAGTCTTTGCCGGGTATGGCACTCTGGGGGCGAGGCCCACATTGTAGGTTTCTAATATAGGTCCCAAGATCATGAAATCAAGCAAGAAAAACGCATGAATACATCAAAGGAATAAGGCGGAAACATTACTCACATTGATCGGTTTTGTTGCGAAGAAGAACAAGAGCCTTCTAGCTTCAAAAACTCTAGGCAATGGTCTCCTGGAACTGCAGGGACTGCACATTTTTGGGCTGTGGTGGCTCCTCCAAAATTTGTGAGCATGGAAGAGCTTGAGCTTGGAGCTTCAATGGAGGTCTTCAATGGCCGATTTTGGAGGAGCCACCACAGCCCAAAAACGTGCAGTCCCTGCAGTTCCAGGAGGCCACTGCCGCGATTTTTTGAAGCTAGAAGGCTCTTGTTCTTCTTCGCAACAAAACCGATCAATGTGAGTAATGTTTCCGCCTTATTCCTTTGATGTATTCATGCGTTTTTCTTGCTTGATTTCATGATCTTGGGACCTATATTAGAAACCTACAATGGTATCAGAGCTTTGATCAAGCATGAAAAAGTTAGGGTTAAAATTGGGTAAACTCGATTTAGGCATGATTTGGTTGAATTGTTTGATGAAGTATGCTTGAATGAGGTTGAATTGAAGTTGTGTATGATCAATTTCATGAAATTGGATTGGATTCAATTTTCCCTAAATTTTGGGCATGACAAATTGGGTAAAATCAATTGAAGCATGATTTGATTAAATTGATTGATTAAGTATGCTTAAATGTTGATGAATTAATGATTGATTGGATCAATTTGAAGAAATTATGTTTGGAACAAATTTCCCCAATTTTTTTATGTTGGCATAAAGTGACAAATTGGGTAAACTTGATTTTGAGCATATTTTGTGAAATTGGATGAATGAGAATGCTTAAAGTATGTTTAATTTAAGATTGATTGGATCAATTTGTTGAAATTGTGTTTGGAACAAATTTCCCCAAATTGCTTATGTTGGCCGAAATTAAAGAACCCTAAATTTCTTGGTGATTTTGTTTGTTTGATCATTGGATGACTTAAAACAATTGGGTAATGTTGTTTTGAAGTTCAATTTGATTGAATTTTGATTTGGAACATTTTTCCCAAATTAAAGTGGCTTGGCCGAATTCAATTGAATTTGAAATTCATTGTGTTTTTTTATTTTAATTCATTGGATGAATTGAATTGATTTGGGAAATGATGATTGTGGATTCAATTGGATTGAAACCGAATCGGATTGGAAAAACCCATAATTGCCGAGAACAAAAGCATGTAAAATGGGTTTGATTTTAATAAATTGTGTTGGACACTATTTGTCATTAAAGTGCATGATTAACTATGCTAATTGATGTTTTAGAAATATTAATTGGGTGGTTAATTGTGTATTACACTTAGGTTAATTAATTATGGAATTTAGAATTTTATAAGTTAATTAATTGGGCTTATTTTGGAAATTGGGCCTTTAAGGTTGTGATTGGGCTTTTGGGCTTTGTTGTACAAAGTTGAGTTTAGGCAAATTTGGTTGGATCCAATTGGGCCTAAAACCGCATCCATAAAGTCCAATTATGACTTAATGGACCTTAATTATTTAATTGGGCCTAATGGGCCAAAATTGATTTCTGGGCTTATGGGGTAACTCCCGGATTGGATTTTGGTTGTTCGGTTTGACCCGAGTTGACCAAAAGTCCACGCCTTATAGAAATTAATTAAAAGCCCATTGGACTTTAATTAAATAAACATTAGATGTTAATCGAGCTTTGACACCCGTTGCGATTAAATTTGGAATTTAAGTCGTAAAGGTTCGTTAATAAAAGTGTAATATTTAATTTGGAATTAAATAGTGAATTAGAATTAAATGCGTATTAAATTGGATTTAATTATGTAGTTTAATTTAATTCAAGAATTCGTACTTTGAGTACTTATTCGCAAAACGAGTTTGACTCACGCAAAAAATCAAATCGTTGTTTGAACATTGGATGATCACTAATTATCAGATTAATTAATTGGATTAGATTGATTGATAACATGCTTGTATGAATAAATGGTTGTGATGCATGAATAATGTATATCAGATGGATTAGTCGGGTGGGACAATTTTGGAAATTGTAATAAATTTGATTTATTAATTGGACCTGCGTGTCCAGCCTTATCACCTCTATACTCTTTGTATTCTCTTCTCACCTATTCCCCTCAATGTAAATGAGGTTTCTTTAGAAGTGTAGTGTAACGGGTAGAAGTAAATACATGTGCTAGCTTTGGAGAGAGAAAATGAGAGATTTGATCTAGGATCAATGTAAAGTATCCATCTGCATATCATTATTATTTTATTTCATATGCGCTTTATTATGTGTTTAGAATGCATGTTTAAGGTGTATGATGATGAGACCTTAATAAAGATAATAAATTGGTAGCCAATTGCACGCGAAAAACCTCGCTCAATATCAAGTGTTTTTCCTTCCATTGAGTGATTATTACTCAAGATCCGAGATTGGCATTGGGTTGTTGCCCAAAGTCAAGCCCTTTGTCCGTCGAAGATGTGTTTGAATCACGAGAGTTTTGTTCCATATCGGTGTCTTGTCCAAGTTGTGGTTTGTTGGCCAAAGTCAAGACCACTTCTTGTCCATCGACATTGATTACGAAGCTTTCCATGGTCAATGGGTCACACTTGACTGGGATCACTAGGTTTGTTGTGCCAAAGCCAAGGCTTAGTTGATTTAGAGGAAAAAGGTTAGGTAATACATTGGATGTATTGGCATATATAAGATATATGTTTAGGATTTGGATATCCGCCTACTGGATCTAGGAATTGGATGGGATCCAATTGATCTTCGAGATCTACCTAGTTAATTATCATACAATTTGTTGGCCAAAGTCAAGATTGTGTGATATTTAACGGGATCCTAGCCCACTAGGAAACACGGTTTCCCAAGTACTTGACAGAGGCTTAGAGGCTCGCCGAAAAATAGTGGGAGGCAAGAATTGAATTTGCAATACTCGTTCAATTACTCGCCATACGCGCTCATTCAAATTATTTCGTCGTTAGATTAAATGTTAGTTGGACTAATATTTAAATTGTTGTTTTAATAAACAGTTGGACTGTATTATATTTGATTATATATAATTGGATTATATTAATCAATATACTTGAATTAATTAATTTCAGTTTACAGTTGATTTTATAGTTGGACTATAGTAATCAATGTAATTGAGGTTAATTAATTTAGATTATATTTGATTATATAGTTGGACTATTATAATCATTATAATAAATAGTACCACAAATCGTTGATTATATAGTTGGACTATTAGAATCAGATATAAAAATGAAAGATTAATGTTTAAGACATAATCCTGGGTGAAAATGTATTTAAACGATTTTAATTTTCAAATTGGGAATAAATTTCAGGATGGTCCTGGAAAAATAATAACTTATTTTATTTGATAAAATAACGTATTATGCATAAGCCCGGAGTTAAGTATAGTAGAGCATAATCTTTGGAAGATCATGTAATGATAACTTAAGTGCTTAATCCAATATGATTGTCATAATTTTGTTAACAACTAGTATTGAAATTGGATTTTAAATACTTAGTGTGGTACATAAAATATATTGATGTTCAGAATCTGTTTTGAACAGGATACTGACTTCAATAGAGATTTATCTGCGAATTGGAAACAGGACGAAAGTCGCTGTTTTAACCGTAGATACCTGAATTTAGGAACTACCTTCGGGTTGTACGTAAATTAGGAAACTGTTATAATGTATCTAGTTTGACTAGAAACATTATCTCTATATCGCGTATAACCCGCTGCGGGTGTACCTTTATATTCTAGAACACTAAAGTGTTTCATTATATAAAGATGATATTGAGATAAACACATTAGATGTGTATAACAGGATTTATATTTTGAATATAAATAATATCTCAAATTATAACATGACAAATAAATAGCTCAAACTGATTTGATCAGTTAAGAAACTTAATTGTGGCATAGTTGTCAGGGACACTGATAAACAAGAATCGTATATCCGCACTTTTGAAGAGCGGATACCAGGACTGATTTGATTCCATTCAAATAAAGTCTACGAATCTAGTCTGTTGAGTTTCAATCAAGTCCCAAGGATCACAAACATGCATAAAAATGAGTTGAATACACAAAGGAGTAAGGCGGAATACATACTCACATTGATGGGTTTGATGCTAGGAAGAACAAGTTGCGTTTTTGCCTCCCTCCAAGCTCGGTTTTAGACTCCATTGAGCTGCTGTGATGCTCGGTTGGGGCTGTATTGATGCCTTCTAAATTCGGCCATTGATGACTCCATGGAAGCTCAAAGCTTCAAGCTCCAAAAAAAAATCCAAGCTCACAAATTCGTTTCCCTATCACCATAATATAACCCATGTGTGTGCTAGCACTACTCTTCTTCATTTGCTTCTCAAAATTTCGGTCAAACCAGAAACATTTTTGGAGAGGAAATCGGCTTTGAAACCATGAAGAAGAAGAGAAAAGAGAGGGAGAGGAAGAGATGCGTAAGTGTGGTGAGAGAGAGAGAGAAAATGATTTTAGTTTATATATTTATTTTATTTTCCAAAAACAAAACAAATATATAAATCATTTTCATATATATCAAAAGTCAAAAAGCAAAGTCTATTAATGCTTTTCCAACAACCATATCACTTCTACTTTTTACTTTAAGTCACATCACATCACTTTAATAAAGTGACATGTTGTCAAGTCCCATCACTCAAAGTGACAATGATTTGACGCATGATGTGACTAACGATTTGACGCTTGATGTGACTTGCGTGTCGCGCTCGAATTCGAAATGCGAATGCGCTCGCAATCACTCTCGGGCTTGGGTTCGCTAATTCCAAATTAACGAATTTTCCATCGCGTCGTAATTAAATGATTACGCCTTGCGAAATCACTATTCACGTCGCTAACGAATTAATTCTAAATTAATTCGTTCGCCCGAATTAAAATCTAATTTTAATTCCGCGTCGAAATCCAATTTCTAATAATATATCAAATATATTATTTTATCGATTAATTCAAAATTAATCGTTCTCTCTCTTTAATTAATATTTATCCCAGATAAAATATCTCCGCAATTAATCCCAGATTAATTTTCTCTCACTTCTAATTAATCCCAGATTAATTAAAGTGCGAGTTATACATCATCGGTGAATCTTCAGGAAGCGACCCAAGAGATCTCCGGATATGTTGTCAGTAAATACGGTCGTCGGATTATCCGAACACGTAAGCACCTCGTACTACGTTTATACCGATTTACAAGACAAGGTTGGCTTCTAGCAAAGCGCCATGCCTACCCAATTCTCCAGAAATATTCTTACAGGAATATATAGATCTGTATCAAGAGTAGTATACCGTAGTATTGTCTATATCGGCCCAGTATCGGATGTCACGTGCTAGGGCTGGGGCTGGATAAGTGTCTACCCCGTCCGAAGCACATGTCGGATGTCTGGTAACTAGTCTCTATAATCGGATATGCATGACCTAGTCATAACATCCCGATGGTTGCGCAACACTTAAGAGCACTAGTACCGTATCCTGCGTGACATCATCTCCAATATGACTGATGTGATACTTCCGTCTTGACATCACACCCAATACACTACGACTCTCTGATAAACCCAGAAGTGGAGTACGCAGAATCGGTTAAAGCCCTGTACCACCAAGACCAAAGTCTATCGATTATCGTAAGTATTAGCGATGTAAGTCTCAGGTTAAGACTATACACACCTACCTTGATTTCGGCCTCCCATAGACACATAGTCATAATACCAATGGGATTCCGAGGGGTCTATCCAGAGCGAAGCTGTTTCCCGTACCATCGGTGAAACACGACCTCCTATCGCACTTGCATAAATATCCAATACTTATATATATGAGAACTATGCCGTTGTGCCCTCACAACGCGCACAAGTGAAATACTAGCCTATTCCGCATTATTGATGTCCTGTCTCGATAATACTCCGGCTAGGGATATTTAATGATTAATCCTTCGTGGACTGATATTGTCTCATATCATCTCAATCCAGGAACTAATCATATGGACCTCTCTTCATTTATATATCTATGGTGATTTAATCACAAATGATGAGAGTGCAATTTCCTTGTCACATAGTTAATTTGCTACAACAACACAATGATTGTGCAAATAGTGACGCTATGGGTCATTTTATCCAACATAGTCTATTGGGCAAAGTGCCTAAAACACTATTTACTTGGTAAAAGTGTAAATGCCACCGATTTGTTAGCCCTACATCATAGTGAAGAAAGTGGGCCCATGTCTAGCTAGGCTAGATATGGATATGAATATTTCGTGACCTGTACGGATGTGGCATCGCGTATGGTTATGTGTTTCTTTTGAAACACAAATCGGAAACTTTTAGAGTTTCGACACGAAATAGATAAATAGATCGGCTAAAGTATTAAACTGTTATGGTAAGACTGTAATGGAAAATACTTAAGCAATAAGTTTCTAGTTTTTATGAAAGAGTATAGTATTCTTTCAAATAAGGACTCCTCCCGGAATACGTCAGTTTGACGGTGTGTCCGAACGGATTAACCTAATTTTGTTAGACATAATAATAAGGTTAATCACGAGTCTCTCTGAGCTACCATTTCCTTCAACGGATAAGCTTTAAACAGTGCAAGAACTTATTTTGAATAAGGTTCCATAATAATCTGTTTGACAGATATCATATTAGATATGAACGGGATAGAAACCGGGTTTCTCATTCTTGATATTTTGGGTATGCTAGACATATGTTTGGATGATACCAAACTAAAACTCAAATAGGATAAGTGCCAAATGTAGGTTATCCTAGGGATACCATAAGTATTGTACTTATACACCTCACAAGAGAACAATTAGATTGTTACTCACCATACGGTTTTCCTGAGAGGAATACCGATATGCAGTGGTAAGCGGGAGGATATATTACTCGATGGAAATCGGAGTAATACTGTTCAAGGCATTGAATCTTAATGGAACATGAATAGTTCATCCATGATGAGACTATTACCATTAATCTTCGAATACACAAGAACCGCGTAGGTCGGACAGAGTCAGAAAACAACCTGGGGTATTGGTTTCTGATCTAACCTCATAAGATGTGAATCTTATTGAGGAATACCAACTGACTACGTATGAGGAAGTGATACAAGATATCAACTCCCTAATTATGGCAAAGTGCCATATAATCTGAAATGGATTCCATGTATCTCAAACAGTTTGGATACTAGTTGATGTACCACAAGGCATTGTGCCTAAAGGTACTTAAAAGTCTTCTAGGAAGACATACATGGATGGCAACATACCAGCGTATAAAGCTAGGCTTTTAACTGAAAGGTATCGTTATCAACATTGTGTTGATTATGATTCAACCTTTTACTTGTTGCTACGGTAAATCCATTTGGATAATGCAGGTTATTCGATCCATGATTGGATTGAAGCAAGCATTAGGTTCTTGGAATTATCGTTTTGATATAATCATAATGGTGTACGATTTAATTCAAAATGAAAATAATTCTTGTGTATATAAGGAGGTTAGTGGGAGCGCACTGACAGTGGCTGTCCTTTAAAATAATGATAATACGTCATTTCTTGGAAATGATATTACCATAAAATAAATATCGGCGAAAGCTTGGCTTTCGAAATACTCTCCTAGAAACCGTACATTGAAAAATGTACAAGACCTGATGTACCATACGCTTTGAGCATATGGATTCACAAACAGGCCAATCCGAGTGATAGTCACTGGATTAATGTTAAGAACATCTGTTAGTATCTTAGAGAACTAAGGATGTTGTCTTAGTCTATGGAGAAGGAGAACTTAAAGTGACTGGGGTCACTGTAGCAAGTTTCATATAACCGATAAAAACGACTAAAAGTCGCAAACGGTACTATACAGTTTGAATAACGGTACAGTGAGCTGGAAATCTTCCATGCAAGATATTGTTACCGAATAAACAATAAATACGGATTATTGCTGCAGCTGAGGCAGCAATAGAAGTCATTTGGGCCGATACAAATCTAATTAGATTAGATATAGTTCTGTTAGCGGCTGAGCTAGGCGTCAGCACAGGCTAAAGAATTAATGGTCTCATCGACGATCCAGATATATACTTCTATATCATCTGATTCGTTCGGATCATACATCGTGGCGATGTGATGATCGTATAAATCGCATCAAACGATAATCATACAAATCCGTTGACAAAAACATTTCTCAGCAGTTTGAGCCAACCGTACATAGTTCGGGTGTTAGACACTCGAGTGACTGGCTATAGGCCAAGTGGGAGATTGTGGACAATTATGACCCATAGCGTCACTATTTGTACAGATCATGGTGTTGTTGTACAAATTAACTATGTGACAAAGGAGATTGTACTCTCATCATTGTGATTAGATCACCTTAGATGTATAAATGAAGAGAGGTCCATATGATTAGTTCCTGGATTGAGAATGATATGAGACAGTATCAGTCCATGAAGGATTAATCATTAAATATCCCTAGTCGTAGTATTATCGAGACAGGACATCGATAATGCGAAATAGGCTAGTATTGCACTTGTGCGCGTTGTGAGGGCACAACGATATAGTTCTCATATATATAGTATAGGATACTTATGCAAGTGCGATAGGAGGTTGTGTTTCACCGATGGTACGGGGAAACAGTTTCACTCTGGATAGACCCCTCGGAATCCCATTGGTATTATGACTATGTGTCTATGGGAGGCCGAAATCAAGGTAGGTGTGTATAGTCTTAACCTGAGACTTGCATCGCTATACTTACGATAATCGATAGACTTGGTCTTGGTGGTACAGGGCTTTAACGGTTCTGCGTACACCTCTCTGGGTTTATCAGAGAGTCGTAGTGTATTGGGTGTGATGTCGAGACGGAAGTATCACTTCAGTCATAGTGGAGATGATGTCACGCGGGATACGGTATTAGTGCTCTTACTGCTGGCCGGCCATCGGATATTATGACAGGCATGTATATCCGATTATAGAGACTAGTTCCCAGACATCCGACATGTGCTTCGGACGGGTCAGACACTTATCCAGCCCCATCCCTAGCACGTGACATCCGATACTGGGCTGATATACCAATACTACGGTATACTACGCTTGATACAGATCTTATGTTGGACAAAATGACCCATAGCGTCACATTTGCACAGATCATTGTGTTGTTGTAGCAAATTAACTATGTGACAAGGAAATTGCACTCTCATCATATTTGATTAGATCACCATAGATATATAAATGAAGAGAGGTCCCTATGATTAGTTCCTGGACTGAGAATGATATGAGACAGTATCAGTCCCCGAAGGATTAATCATTAAATATCCCTAGCCGGAGTATTATCGAGACTGGACATCGATAATGCGGAATAGGCTAGTATTGCACTTGTGTGCGTTGTGAGGGCACAACGGCATAGTTCTCATATATATAAGTATTGGATACTTATGCAAGTGCGATAGGAGGTCGTGTTTCACCGATGGTACGGGAAACAGCTTCGCTTTGGATAGACCCTTCGGAATCCCATTGGTATTATGACTATGTGTCTATGGGAGGCCGAAATCAAGGTAGGTGTGTAAAGTCTTAACCTGAGACTTACATCGCTAATACTTACGATAATCGATAGACTTTGGTCTTGGTGGTACAGGGCTTTAACCGGTTCTGCGTACACCACTTCTGGGTTTATCAGAGAGTCGTAGTGTATTGGGTGTGATGTCAAGACGGAAGTATCACTTCAGTCATAGTGGAGATGATGTCACGCAGGATACGGTATTAGTGCTCTTAAGTGTTGCGCAACCATCGGGATATTATGACTAGGTCATGCATATCCGATTATAGAGACTAGTTACCAGACATCCGACATGTGCTTCGGACGGGGCAGACACTTATCCAGCCCCAGCCCTAGCACGTGACTATCCGATACTGGCCGATATACACAATACTACGGTATACTACGCTTGATACAGATCTATATATTCCTGTAAGAATATTTCTGGAGAATTGGGTAGGCATGGCGCTTTGCTAGAAGCCAACCTTGTCTTGTAAATCGGTATAAACGTAGTACGAGGTACTTACGTGTTCGGATAGTCCGACGACCGTATTTACTGCCAACATATCCGGAGATCTCATGGGTCGCTTCCTGAAGATTCACCGATGATGTATAACTCGCACTTTAATTAATCTGGGATTAATTAGAAGAGAGAGAAAATTAATCTGGGATTAATTGCGGAGATATTTTATCTGGGATAAAATATTAATTAAAGAGAGAGAACGATTAATTTGGAATTAATCGATAAATTAATATATTCGATATATTATAACGAAATTGGATTTCGACGCGGAATTAAAATTAGATTTTAATTCGGGCGAACGAATTAATTTAGAATTAATTCGTTAAGCGATGTGAATAGTGATTTCGCTAGGCGTGATCATTTAATTACGACGCAACGGAAAATTCGTTGATTTGGAATTAGCGAACCCGAGCCCGGGATTATTTGCGAGGGCATTCGCATTTCGAATTCGAGTGCGGCACGCAAGTCAAATCGAGCGTCAAATCGCTAGTCACATCAAGCGTCAAATCAAATGTCACTTTGAGTGATGTGACATGTTGTCACTTGATTTGAGTGATTGATGTAGAAGTTGAAAATGCAACTTTTGCTTTTGCTTTTTGACTTTAGCATTTAAGGAAAAGTAAAATATAGTTAAATGGTTTTAATTGGAAAATATAAAAACCTATTACATTTTATTTTCCTTTTACTTTCTCTCTCTCCTTTTACGCATCTCTTCCTCTCCTCCCTCTTTCTCTCATTCTTCCACTTCGGCTTGGAGCCGATTTCTTCTTCCAAAAATTCTGGTTTGACCGAAATTTTGAGAAGCAATGAAGAAGAGTAGTGCTAGCACACACATGGGTTATATTATGGTGATAGGGAAACGAATTTGTGAGCTTGGAAGCTTGAAGCTTGGAGCTTCAATGGAGTCTTTCATGGCCGATTTTTGGAGCATCAAAACAGCCCCCACCGTGCAGTCCACTGCAGTTCAAGAAGCCCAAAACCGAGCTTGATGGAGGCAGAAACATGAAGTGCGAATTTGGTCCATCTTTGTTGCATCTCTACCGATCCATGTGAGTTTTTCCGCACCTCATTTGGTTGTATTCTACTCGTTTTATGCATGATTTATGATCTTGGGACTTGATTGAAACTCAACAATGGTATCTTGAGCCATTTGTGCATAAAACGTTTTTAGGGTTCTTGAGCAAAATTTGGGGCTTTTTTGATTTAAGCATGATTTTGACAAATTGTTTGTTTAAGAATGTTTGTATATGAATAACTTAGAGTTATATGTAATCAATTTGAAGAAAAATAATTGGATTGATTTTCCCCAATTTGCTTATTGTTGGCCAAAACTTTAATTTGGGTAAACTTGATTTTGAGCATGTTTAATGAAATTGGATGATTTAGAATGCTTAAATGTTGTTTAATTGATGATTGATTAGATCAATTTGATGAAAAGTGTTTGGAACAATTTTTCCCAATTTGCTTGTGATGGCCGAAAATATGAACCCTAATATTGTCTTGGATTTTTGATTTTTTGTTCATTGGATGACTTGGAAATCATTTGGGGATGTTGAATTTATGTTTAATTTGGTTCAATTGGATTGAATTTGATTTGGGCATAATTTTCCCTCTTTGGCCGAGACACTTGAAGCATGAAATTGGGTTTGATTTTGATTTAATTATGTTGGACATGATTAATTGATGTTAAGCATGATTAATTGGACAAATTTAGTGTTTTGGAAACTTTGATTTGGGTAATTAATAATGCTATACACTTTAGGTAATTTAATTGGAAAATTGGAATTTTTGAATTAAATTATTGGGCCTTAAAATTGGATTTGGGCTTTTAAAGTTGTTATTGGGTTTATTGGACTTTGTTGTACAAAGTTGGTTTAGGCCAAAATTGGTTGGATCCAATTAGGCCCAAAACCGCTTCCAAAAGGCCCAAATGCGACTAATGAACCTTTAACGTTTAATTGGGCCTAATGGGCCTAAATTAATTTATGGGCTTATGGGGTAACTCCCGGATTGGACTTTGGTTGCGGGTTGACCCGAGTTGACCAAAAGTCCACGCCTCAAGAAATTAATTAAAAGCCCATTGGACTTTAATTAAATTAATATTGGATATTCGGGCTTTGAGACCCGTAACGATTAAATTTGGAATTTAAGTCGTAAAGGTTTATTTATAAAGTGTAATATTTAATTTGGAATTAAATAATGAATTAGAATTAAATGCGTATTAAATTGGATTTAATTATGTAATTTAATTTAATTCGTAGAAATCGTACTTTGAGTACGTGTTCGCAATACGAGTTTGACTCGAACAAAATCAAATCTTTGTTTGAACATTGGATGATCACTAATTATCAGATTAATTAATTGGATTGATTGATTGATAACATGCTTGTATGAATACATGGTTGTGATGTTTGAATAATGTATATCGGATGGATATTAGTCGGGTGGGGCGATTTTGAAATTGTTGTAATAAATTTGATTTATTAATTGGACCTGCGTGTCCAGCCTTATCACCTATATTCTTTGTATTCTCTTCTCACCTATTCCCCTCAATGTAAATGAGGTTTCTTTAGAAGTGTAGTGTAACGGGTAGAAGAAATATTTGTGCTAGCGGGAGAGAGAGAGAGATGAGAGATTTGATCTAGGATCAATGTGTAAAATATCCATCCGCATATCATTATTATTTTATCATATGCGCTTTATTATGTGTTTAGAATGCATGTTTAAGGGTGTATGATGATGAGACCTTAACAAAGATAATAAATTGGTTGCCAATTTGCACGCGAAAAACCCTCGTTAAATATCAAGCGTTTATTTTCCTTCCATTGAGTGATTCTTACTCAAGATCCGAGATTGGCAGGGGTTGTTGGCCAAAGTCAAGCCTCGTCCGTCGAAGATGTGTTTTAATCACGAGGCTTTGTTCCATATCGGTGTCGTGTCCAAGTTGTGGTTTGTTGGCCAAAGTCAAGACCACTTCTTGTCCATTGACATTGATTACGAAGCTTCCATGTCAATGGGTCCGCGCTTGACTGGGATCACTAGGTTTGTTGTGCCAAAGCCAAGGCCTAGTTGATTCAGAGGAAAAAGGTTAGGGTATACATTCGATGTATAGGCATATATAAGATATATGTTTGGGACTTGGATGTCCACCTACTGGATCTAGGAGTTGGATGAGATCCAATTGATCTTAGAGATCTACCTAGTTAATTATCATACAATTTGTTGGCCAAAGTCAAGATTGTGTGATATTTAACGGGATCCTAGCCCACTAGGAAACACGGTTTCCCGAGTACTCGACAGAGGGTTAGAGGCTCGACGAAAAATAGTGGGAGGCAAGAATTGAATTTGCAATATTCGTTCAATTACTCGCCATACGCGCTCATTTAAATTATTTCGTCATTAGATTAAATGTTAGTTGGACTAATATTTAAATTGTTGTTTTAATAAACAGTTGGACTGTATTATACTTGATTATATATAATTGGATTATATTAATCAATATATTTGAATTAATTAATTTCAGTTTACAGTTGATTTTATAATTGGATTATAGTAATCAATGTAATTGAGGTTAATTAATTTGGATTATATTTGATTATATAGTTGGACTATTATAATCATTATATAATTATAGTACCACTAATCGTTGATTAAATAGTTGGACTATTGTAATCAAGATAAAATTGAAAAGTTGGATATTTAAAATATAATCTGGGATTAAAATATTTTAAATGATTTAATTTTCAAATTGGGAATAAATAATAGGTTACTTTATTTGATAAAATAACTTATTATACCTTAAGCCCAAAATTAAGCAAAATAAGTAGAGCATAAAATCTTTGGAAGATTTATGTGATGATGACTTTAATGCTTAATTTAATATACTTGTCATAAATCTAATTTTAGATTTAAGAAGTATTAAAATTGCAATTTATAATTCTTGGAGAATTAATTGACTATTCTAGAGGAGATAAAGTCAAAGTTTGCAATTGGGCATGTAGCACGAGGTGCACATCGTTTCGATATTCTAAAACCCAAGGCTTGGCCTAAGGTCTAAAATATTGAAAAGGATAATTGACATATCCCAAAGTGACTACCATTTGGATATGGCAGACACGAAGGAATTAAAGAAAGGGCAAGGCTCTTACTTTGAAAATGTTTGTCTTAGTTATGTTCACAGCTAGTATTGAAATTAGATTTTAAATACTTAGTGTGGTACATAAAATATATGTATTGATGTTCAGAATCTGCTTTGAGCAGGATACTGACTTCAAGCTGAGATTGCTCTGCGAATCGGAACGGGACGAAAGTCGCTGTTTCGACCGTAGATACCTAAGTTTAGGAACTACCCTTCGGGTGTGTACTTAAATTAGGAACTGTTATAATGTAACTAGTTTGACTAGAGACATTATCTCTATATCAGTGTTTAATCCATTGTGGATAAACCTTTATATTATAGAACACTAAGTGTTTTATAAAGATATAAGAGATAATACTTAATGATAACAGACATTATTTGAATAACAGAATTTATATTTTGAATATAATAAAATCTCAAACATATAAAATGACAAATAAATAGCTCAAATTGATTTGATCAATAGAGACTTATTTGTGGCATTGTTGTCTAGGACACAATTAAACAAGACTCGTATATCCACACTTTTGAAGAGTGGGTACTAGGACTGATTTGACTATTCAAATAAGGTCTGCGAATCTAGTTTTATTAGTAAAGTACCTAAAATACTATTTACTTGGTAATAGTAAAAGGGCCACCGATCTGTTAGCCCTATTCATGGTGAAGTAAGTGGGCCCATATCTAGCTAGGCTAGATGTGTAACATGAATATTTCGTGACCTTAACGGATGTGGCATCACGTTATGGTTATGTGTTTCTTTTGAAGAACACAAATCAAAGAAACTTTTAGAGTTTCGACACGAAATAGACAAACAGATCGGCTATAGTATTACCGTCACGGTAAGACCGTAATGGAAAATACTTAAGCAATAAGTTTCTTATATACTTGAAAGAGTATAGTATTCTTTCAAATGAGGACTCCTCCCGGAACACGTCAGTGACGGTGTGTCCGAACAAAACCGAATCATGTTAGACATGATAAGGCTAATCACGAGTCGCTCTGAGCTACCATTTCCTTCAAAGGATATGTTTTAACAGTGCAAAACTTATTTAGAATAAGGTTCCATATAAATCTGTTTGACAGATGTCATATAGGATATGAACAGGGAAGAAAAAAGGGTTCTCATTCCTGATAATTTGGGTATGCCAGGCATAACGTTTGGATGATACCAAACTAAGGACCCAAATTGGATAAGTGCCAATATAGGTTATCCTAAGGGAAACCATAAGTATAGTACTTATAAATCTCACATGAGAACAATGTGATTGTTGCTCACCATGCGGTTTTTCCTGAGAGGAATACCGATATGCAGTGGTCAGTGGGAGGATAGTGATACTCGATGAAAATCGGAGTAATACTGTTCAAGGCACAAGGTCCGTAATGGAACACAAATAGTTCATCAATGATGAATCTGTACCATTAATCTTCGAATACACAAGAACTGAGTAGATCGGATAGAGTCAGAAAACACCTAGGGTATGGGTTTCTGATCTAACCTCATAAAGATGTCAATCTTATGAAGGTATATCCACCCCTACGTTTTGAGGAAGTGATACGAGGTATCGACTCCCTATTATGGCAAAGTGCCATGAATCCGAAATGGATTCCATGTATAACAACTATTTGAATACTAGTTGTTGTACCACAAGGCATTGTGCCTATTGTACATTAAACGTCTTCAAGGAAGACATACATGGAAGGCAACATACCAACGTACAAAGCTGGGCTTTTGACGGAAAGGTATCGTTATCAACATGTGTTAATAACGGTTCAACCTTTTACCTGTTGCCATGGTAAATCCATTTTGAAGATGCTTGTTGATAACTGCGTATTTCATTTATGAAATGTGTCATTAGATCAAAATCGCTTTCCTGAAAAGGAAACCTTTGGAGGATGCTTACAACATCCTGACGATTTTGTATAACCGACAAACAAGGTTTGCGGTTATTCGATCCATGTTTGGATTGAAACAAGCATAAGGTTCTTGGAACTGACGTTTTGAAATAATCATAATGGTTTATGATTTGACTCAAAACGAAATAATTCTTGTGTATATAAGGAGGTTAGTGGGAGGGCACTGACAATGAAATTCCCATAAGCAATTGGTGAAAGCTTGGCTTTCATAGATATTCTTTCATATAGAATTCTCCGTAGAATTCTGGGGAGTAACAACCTTTATTCAAGGAATAAAGATCTACTGGGATAGATTTGGAGTTGTTAACACTCTCTGGAAATTGTACATTTAAAATGTACTTGTATTGGTGTCTCATACGCTTCGAGCATATGGAGTCACAATCGGGTCAATCCAAGTGATAGTCACTGGATTGAAGATAAAGAACATCTGTTAGTATCTGAGAGAACTAAAGATGCTGTCTTAAATATGGAGTAGGAGAACTTGAAGTGACTAGGATCACTGTGCAAGTTTCCAAACGGTAAATACTGCGGTACTATAAAGTTTGAACACTGGGACAGTGAGCTGGAAATCTTCCGAGCAAGATAACTGTTGCCGAATAAACAACAAATGCGGATTATTGCTGCAGCTGAGGCAGCAATAGAAGCCATTTGGATCGAAAATAAATCTAATTAGATTAGATATAGTTCTTTTAGCAGCTGAGCTAGGCGTCAGCACAGGCTAAGGAATTAAAGGTCTCATCGACGATCCAGATATATACTTATATCATCTGATTCGTTCGGATCATACATCGTGGCGATGTGATGATCGTGTAAATCGCGTCAGACGATAATTAAAGCAAATCCGCTGACGAAAACCTTTCCTCAGCAATTTGAGCGAACCGTTCATAGTTCGGGTGTGGGACACTTGAGTGACTGGCTATGTGCCTGCCAAGTGGGAGATTGGACAAATGACCCATAGCGTCACTATTTACACATCATCATTGTGTTGTTGTAGCAAATTAACTATGTGACAAGGAAATTGCACTCTCATCATTTGTGATTAGATCACCATAGATATATAAATGAAGAGAGGTCCCTATGATTAGTTCCTGGACTGAGAATGATATGAGACAGTATCAGTACAGTCACGGGAGATGATAAATATCCCTAGCCGGAGTATTATCGAGACTGGACATCGATAATGCGGAATAGGCTAGTATTGCACTTGTGTGCGTTGTGAGGGCACAACGGCATAGTTCTCATATATATAAGTATTGGATACTTATGCAAGTGCGATAGGAGGTCGTGTTTCACCGATGGTACGGGAAACAGCTTCGCTCTGGATAGACCCTTCGGAATCCCATTGGTATTATGACTATGTGTCTATGGGAGGCCGAAATCAAGGTAGGTGTGTAAGTCTTAACCTGAGACTTACATCGCTAATACTTACGATAATCGATAGACTTTGGTCTTGGTGGTACAGGGCTTTAACCGGTTCTGCGTACACCACTTCTGGGTTTATCAGAGAGTCGTAGTGTATTGGGTGTGATGTCAAGACGGAAGTATCACTTCAGTCATAGTGGAGATGATGTCACGCAGGATACGGTATTAGTGCTCTTAAGTGTTGCGCAACCATCGGGATATTATGACTAGGTCATGCATATCCGATTATAGAGACTAGTTACCAGACATCCGACATGTGCTTCGGACGGGGCAGACACTTATCCAGCCCCAGCCCTAGCACGTGACTATCCGATACTGGGCCGATATACACAATACTACGGTTATACTACGCTTGATACAGATCTATATATTCCTGTAAGAATATTTTCTGGAGAATTGGGTAGGCATGGCGCTTTGCTAGAAGCCAACCTTGTCTTGTAAATCGGTATAAACGTAGTACGAGGTACTTACGTGTTCGGATAGTCCGACGACCGTATTTACTGCCAACATATCCGGAGATCTCATGGGTCGCTTCCCGAAGATTCACCGATGATGTATGACTCGCACTTTAATTAATCTGGGATTAATTAGAGAGAGAGAAAATTAATCTGGGATTAATTGCGGAGATATTTTATCTGGGATAAAATATTAATTAAAGAGAGAGAACGATTAATTTGGAATTAATCGATAAAATAATATATTCGATATATTATAAGAAATTGGATTTCGACGCGGAATTAAAATTAGATTTTAATTCGGGCGAACGAATTAATTTAGAATTAATTCGTTAGCGACGTGAATAGTGATTTCGCTAGGCGTAATCATTTAATTACGACGCAACGGAAAATTCGTTAATTTGGAATTAGCGAACCCGAGCCCGGGATTTATTTGCGAGGGCATTCGCATTTCGAATTCGAGTGCGGCACGCAATCAAATCGAGCGTCAAATCGCTAGTCACATCAAGCGTCAAATCAAATGTCACTTTGAGTGATGTGACATGTTGTCACTTGATTTGTGAGTGATTGATGTAGAAGTTAAAAAGCACCTTTGCTTTTTGCTTGCTTTTTTGATTACTTTAGCATTTAAGAAAAGTAAAATATATGGTAAATGGTTTTAATTTGGAAAAATATAAAAAACCTATTACATTTTATTTTCCTTTTACTTTCTCTCTCTCCTTTTTACGCATCACTTCCTGGCCGTTTTTGGAGCTTCAATGGAGTCTTTCATGGCCGATTTTGGAGCATCAAAACAGCCCCACCGTGCAGTCCACTGCAGTTCAAGAAGGTCCAAAACCGAGCTTGATGGAGGCAGAAACATGAAGTGCGAATTTGGTCCATCTTTGTTGCATCTCTACCGATCCATGTGAGTTTTTCCGCACCTTCATTGGTTGTATTCTACTCGTTTTTATGCATGATTTATGATCTTGGGACTTTGTTGAAACTCAACACTATATATTCCTGTAGAATATTTCTGGAGAATTGGTAGGCATGGCGCTTTTGCTAGAAGCAACCTTGTCTTGTAAATCGGTTATAAACGTAGTACGAGGTACCTACGTGTTCGGATAGTCCGACGACCGTATTTACTTATTAGCCCAACATATCCGGAGATCTCATGGGTCGCTTCCCAAAAATTCACCGATGATGTATGACTCGCACTATGATTAATCTGGGATTAATAGTAAAGAGATAAGATTAATTTCTAGAGAGAGAAAATTATCTGGGATTAATTACAGATATATTTTTCTCGGATAAAATATCGTTAAAGAGAGAGAACGATTAATTTGGAATTAATCGATAAATTAATATATTTGATATATAAACGAAATTGGATTTCCACGCGGAATTAAAAGATATTTAATTCGGGCGAACGAATTAATTTAGAATTAATTCGTTAGCGACGTATAGTGATTTTGCTAGGCATAATATTTAATTACGTCACAACGGAAAATTCATTAATTTGGAATTAGCGAACCCGAGCCGGAGAATGTTTACGAGCGCATTCGCATTTCGAATTCGAGTGCGACACGCAAGTCACATCAAGCGTCAAATCGCTAGTCACATCAAACGTCAAATCATTAGTCACATCAAGCGTCAAATCACATGTTACTTTGAGTGATGTGACAATTTGAATGAGTTGATGTGAGTTGATGGAAGTTGATGGTGGAGTGTAATACACTCAAGTGTGATGGCATGAATTGACATTTAATATTTTTTAAATGTTTGGTATATGTTTTTTGATTTTGGAAATCAATTAACATTACAACACATCTCTCTCTCCTTTACACTTCTCTCATCTCTTTTCTTCTCTCTCTCTCCGCCCAAAATGGGCTACTGTTTTTCTATTCTTCTGGTTCTTCACTGCCAAGAATGAAGAGAAGCAAAAGAGTGATTTGTGTTGTTGCAAATCAAAGTGTGCTAGCACACATCCGGAGTCGTCCGTAGTGATTGTAGGGAAACCCACCCGTGTGAATGGAATCATTCTCATCACAAAAGCTTAGAGCTTTAATGACATCAATGGCCGAAAATGCTGGACTGCAAAATAGTGGACTTCCGAGCTTGGAGGAAAGGCAAGAAAAATGAGTTTGTTCATCCCCGCATCGACTCAACCGATCATGTGAGTATTCCGCACTCCTTGAATGTATTCGTATTTATTTTCAATGCTTGAAATGATATTGGGATGCTTAGAAAATTCAAACAATATCTAGGTTGGTTTAACCCATCGGATCCTAATTTTTTAAAAAAATCACCGAGTTGGCTCACCTAGGAATCGAGCTGTGAATGAACCTTCACACACATACACACTGTGAGTCTGGCTTAAATGATTTATTCAAGAACTTGGATTCGAGTTGCATTGAGCACTTTGAAGGTTCTCTGACTTCATTCCTAGGCATTCTTTGAGGACTATAATATGTGTAACTATTGGGACTATTTTCACTTTTACATGATTGCATGTTTTTTGAATGACGTTTGTGGGTATCGTCGCTGTAAGCCCTCACGAGACTATAACTCGTCCACTAGAGCCACCTAGGGGTTTAAAGGCTTGTTGCATATGTTAAATACAATCGTGATCCCTACGAAAGTGGCTTAGATAGTTTTTATTTATTTTTAATTTAGTTTAGTTCTTAATTTCTTTTTGCGCTTAAATTTCTAGGGACTAGCAATAAGCTGGTTATGGGTTGTGATAAGTACATGAAAATGTACTTTGAACATAGCAAATTCGGCTTGATTATCATCATATGTTTTGATCTTTTTATAGTTTATTTTATGGTCTTATTTAGGAAGCAAGGAAGGCATGGAAATGAATTTTGGAGCAAATTACACAGTTTTTGGGACCCATAGTCGGACACATCAGTAAGCACGCACGGGGGGAAGAGCAGCTAAAAATAAAGAAAACACGAGACCATAATTTTCAACTAGCGTCGTGACGCCATTCCAGCTTTCTTCCCATACATTTTCCAGTAGGTCGAGCACCACGGTACCACTTTCCAGTGCCGCGGCGCACCAGAAGACCGCAAAAACTTAATTTAGTCATGTTTAATAAGCACAAGGACTCCGGGACTTCCCTATATAAACCCAAGTTCGTCCAAACCCTAGAGGAGGAGAACACGAGGAGAAAAACAGAGAGAAAACACACAACAAGGAGTTGAAGTCACATATTTGAGAGAGAAGAACGAGGAAGCTTCATACCAGACAGGATGATCCTTTGATCTATCAAGGCTATGTCTCTCTTATATATGGAGAACTAATCTCCTAGGCAAAGCTAATGATGAACTCTTGTAATTAAGTTCTTATGTTCATGTTTTTGATTCCTGAATGTTCATCAACGTTTAATACAATTGATATCTTTTTGTTCTTTAGTATATTTTGATTTATAATCGAGAGATTGTATTTTACCAACTTGCATATAGGAATAGTCATGTTTCTTCTATGTGTGATTGTGGAACCCAGTTGTGACTGGTAATGTTGTTTTATGAGTTGATCTTCTACTGCAGTTTTGCCTGAGGGTATATTATCGATGTTAGATAGGTCATAACGATAACATTGTGTGTTGTTAACATAGAGAAAGCAATTCACCAGTTACTTTAGAATTTAATGTGTTTTGTATTGGAATATCTTCCGATTGTTGGTTTGGGATGTGAAACCTTCAATTGATTAAAAAAAGGAATCAATTACTGAATATAGAGATTTGATACAAGAGGAATTCTCGATGCTTTCCTGCTTTTCTCGATTGATTACCCTTTCGTACTTTTCATCGTTTTTATTTCACATTACCAATTAAACTCTTTTTATTAAGTTATTGCTAACGTTTTGTTTAAGTAAATGAGTTGCATGTAACCATCTCTCTGAGGAATCGACCCCAACTATACTGCAATAACCGTAAGTGCTTTTTGGGCGTAATCAATTCCCTTTTAAGAAAAGTGACAAAGCAAACAACAAATACATTTCATTGCTCAGAATCATAGAATTGCTATCCCAAAGAGTCTTTAGGATATCCAATGAACCTATATTTATACCCCGTGGGTGCTAGTTTATCCCGCTGTATAACTCTTACGTATGCAGGACAACCCCAAATCTTTAACTATCCAAGACTTGGATTTCTACCGAACCATATCTGATAGGAGGCTGTAGAAACATCTTTCAATGGAACATGTGGGCAGCAGTGAGTAAAGCATAGCCCCAAAGGTAATAACGAAGATCTGTATAGCTCATTATGGATCTCACCATATCCAATAAAGTATGATTTCTACACTCTGACACACCATTGTGTTGAGGTGTTGTTAATAGGCTATATTGGGCAAGAATTCCAATCTCCCTTAAATAACTTATGAATTTTTCACTCATGTATTCACCGTCTCGATCTGATCGATGTCATTTGATGAATTTATTGGTTTTTTTTCTACTTCGTTTCAGAATATTTTGAACTTGTCAAATATTTTTGATTTATGTCTCATCAAATAGACATATCCAAATCTAGACTTATCATCCTTGAAAGTCATGAAGTATGTTGAACCATCATGAGCGACATGATTTAGTAGACCACACACATCGCTGTGCATTAGCACCAATAAATCTCCAGCACTGTGTCCAACACCAAGAAATGAGGCCTTTGTCATCTTCCCTTGGATACATGACTCACAAATCGAATAAGGATCTAAGGTAAGATTTTCAATCAAACCATCATTTACCAAATTTGATAGATGTCTAACACCTATGTGGCCCAATCTCATATGCCATAATTCAGTATTATTTAATTCAGATCTCTTATTTGTATTTTCCTTCTACATTAAAGACATTTCTATATGTTTCTAAAACATAGTGACCATTAGATAAATAACATTCACATATCAAATAGTTATCTTTATCATATAAACATAAAATTTCATTCTTAATGTTTATTTTATATCCATTTTTATCTAATATTGGCAGTGGTATTATTTGTCTAATAAATGAGGGTATATAATAACAGTCATGTAAATCTAATTTACATCCATTAGGAAAATGGCATTGACATCCAATGTCTCGCCATTGCCAACTCTAAGCTAGATCTCCCCTTTATTTACCCCCATGACCTGCATGAAGATACAAATATGAGTAAGACTGCCAGTATCTAACACCCATCCACTATTTGCATCTAAGGCTAAAGAGATGTCAATAATAGGAAAAATACAAAGCGTACTTGAGGGTCCTGCTTTTCCTTTTAGCTCTGGACAGTCCTTCTTCTAGTGTCCAGACTTTTTACAATGTAGACATTGATCATAAGCTACTTGCGGTTTTGCACCTTTGCGCTTCTTGGAGTTTTTGTTTGAAATCTTCTTCTTCCCTATTTTGATTTTCTTTGACTTCTCAGAAGTCTTTGAAGAGCCAGCTCCACCCCGGAGGTACAAAGTGGGGTTGTCTTCCCTCAAATCATGTTCCGCCATGCATAACATGTTATGAAATTCTTTATAGCTGGCTTGCATCGAGTGCATATGGAAGTTTAACATAAAATCATCATAAGTTTCAGGCAAATAAGACATAATCAAATTATGACCTAATCATTCATCAATCACAATAACCTGTCATTCCAATATCATATCTGGTAAATCATATACAAAACATGAATGCTGTCAGCTCATCTATCCTTGAGTGTAGCATGGAATAATTCCTTACACCTCTGATATATCTCTATCTTTTGATCTTACTCGAACAACTCCTTGAGTGTTCACATAATGCTCCAAGCATCTGGTACCTTTATTTACTGTCTCAGCAAATCTGGATCCATCGATCCTAAAATGTAGGATTTCACCCTAAGGTTATCATCATTCCATTTTTCAAAAGTTTCTAGCTCTTTAGGAGTGGAGTCAGGATCGATTTCAACAAGCAGTGGATTGATAGTTACATAGGTTAACTTTTCAAACTCTATGACAAGATGGATGTTCATTTCCCATTCGAAATAGTTCTCGGCTCCTTTTAGTTTATTAGAATCCAAAAGTCGCATCAATGGATTTGTGGCAGCCATCTACAAGACAACATTTTAAACAGTGGCTGAATATTTTTCATTTCAAAATAATAACACTAATTGATTAAGGAATTTTAAATCTATTAGTGCCCTCCCACCATTTTACGTAATTTTGTAATCTCTCTTAAAGGAAAAATAGAAATTTGACAATCAAAATTTCATAGCGGGAAGTGGATCACGTGACATTTACTTCAGCCTCATACTATCGACGAACTTGGCCTTTATAAATTCATTAGGTAGACCTCCAAGGTCAATCACATTCATGTGACTCCTAGTTTGGTCCTGAACCGTTTCTTATCCTCACAATATCGACTGTCTTGGATTAAGAATTATTCTAGGTGTATACTTGTCAATGTGCACTAATGAGCTTCGTATATACACCCTCACAATAATGACGGTATTGGGTGACTACATTAACTCATCACGCTATATATATTATTTTACCGGAGCGACCTAAGTTCTGAGTACTTATACCCTCACAATAATGACAATCTTGGATATAAGTAGTAAGAACTCATTCATCTCCTTATTGACAAGATGGACCTTCCAGTAATCTCCAACACTACTAATACTATTACTTAAAATGAAGTAATCACCTAATCATGGAAGATTTGTGACAATCAAGTCATTAACATACAGAGGCATAGATTCAATATGACTTATGCATAATTAAATTAAAATACAGAGACATAGATTCAAATACATGTCAAACATGCAACATGTGTTGTGTGATTAAGCTTTGCTACTGATACCATTATATTGGGGCGGTTGTGGAATCCCTAGAGTCGAATCAGTGTCCCGCATAGTGAAAGTAGGTCTACCCAAGAATATCAGAGATATGAGTATTTTAAAAACTTTTAATGAAAACTAATTCTGATATGAGTCCGTAGGAAGAAATGGGGACCAAATCAGAGTCCGGAAACTCCGGAACGGAGAAAATGAAGTTTTAGTGTTCATCGGCTCTTGGTGTCGCGAAGCGGAGAATTGGGAGTCGCGACGTCCAAATCTGCAAGAGCTCAACGTCCCGAAGTCGTGACGAGTAAGGGTGAGAGTCACAACATCTGGATGTCTGATGCTCATTGTCGCGACGCTCCATTGGGCAGTGAGTAATTTCAACCTTCAAATCAATCCTAAACACTTTCAATTTTCTCCTATCATTTCAATACACCTTAAAACCAATTGTATCATGAAAACCAACCACAACACATATTATACAACTAACATACATGTATTCTAAATACATATATTCATTTGTTTGAATCAAAACACAAACTAATTTAGAATCCCACTATGAAATGTCTCATTAACAATTCTAGTTCACCCAAAAGTGGTCAAGTGATTCTAGAATGGTAGCCATAACTATAAGCTTTAATCTAGAGTTCCAAAATCTTATTAATTTTCCATGTCCAACATGAACATATTTGACTTAATTACAAGAATATTATGTTTATACTTCCAAAGCATCCTTACACAATTCATTAGCCTTATTTCAACTTTAAGTTATGTAATCATGCATCCAATACATAATTCATCACTATATGTCTCACCAATGAAAACTCACTAGTGAAGAACATGGCTTAAGAGAAGATTAAATATTACATAGTAAGCTTGATACAAAGATCTAATCTTCTTTTCCTTTGTTGAAATGGTTGGAGAACTTCCAAGGTTTGCAAGTGTGACTCCAAGATCCAATCTTGATTCCAATGCTAACAAGCTTCACTCAAAGATCCAATCTCGATTTCTCCTAGATGAAATGTTATAGAGAACTTCCAAAACTTCTCAAATTAATGCTATAACTTAGGCTAATTTCTCCAAGAATTACTTGTATTTAGCATTCACAAGCTTAATTAAAACCTTGCTCATGCTTGCTATTTATAGCAAAATTTAGGAAATTTTTAATTAATAAAAGTTATAATCACTTTTTATATTGACTTAATCTAATTTTTCCACATATGTATAATTAGGCATGACTAATCATATTTATCTACCACTTTGATTTAATCCAATTAAATCAAGACAAACTTAATTAATGAATTAGTTATATGTCTTCCAATTTGATTTAATCCAATTAAATCAAGCAAAAAACACCTATAATTACATATTTGGAATTACCAAAATATCCTTAAATGGTAGAGATATTTATGAATTTACAATTAAGCCATTGTGCAATTATTGAATTGATCCAATTAGGTCAAAGTAAATAATCAATGTTATCCAATAACACTTGATTATCTTAGTTGATAATTATCGAATATTATCTATTACAAAATTAATTGGCTACCCAAGTGCTCAACGAGTACACTTTATATTGGTACTCTCTAAGTTTCAGACACGTTTGTCATATAAGCCTAGCTAGCAATTCGGCCACCTCCGAATTCAAGAAGAACACGAATGACCTTTCTAAGCTTTACAAGTCGAGGTCATTACATATGTTTATCAATCCCTCTGTCGTAGGCTATCCGACTTGTGCTTAAGAAATATAGAATACACCGTCAAGTTTCCGAGGCACACATCTCATTTCGACTTGTCCACGATTCTTTACAACTAATCAGAAACCATTTTTGATATATGCTATCCACCTTTGGTGATCAACTTTGGCCAAAATTTTAAGAATCGTGACTTACTTACATGGATACCTAAACCCCTTACGGTACACATATGGGCCGACGGATCTTATTTTGATTCGCACTTGATTAACGAGTGCATCAGTCCACACCCAACGAACATCTAGAGGCCAGACCATGAAAGGTTTCTGACATACATGACATCAAAGTGTGGAAGATCTCACATAAAATCAATGCTATCATATAGTCAGAGGATTACATATGCGACTCGAGTTGAGGATATTCATATTGACGGTGGTGTGTACTTCTAACTATTAGTAAATCACCTGTGAGTCATTCAGTACTCGGTCTAACCAATACCCGCACGTCTATACGAGCTTCCAAAGCTCATGATACATCGGGTTAAACCATTGGAACTCCAATTCCAATATACGACATGTGATAGTCTTATGAGTTATAGGAATTCGACTGTATTCCAAAATCGACGACTATGAATATTTATTTTAAGAATAGTTTATTATTGTAATACTATCTCATTGTCGGATCACCTAGTGTTTAGTATTACTATAAGACTATTCTAAGGTCGATGTCATTCTTGGCATATTTATACATCAATCTATATGCATAATGACAATACCATTAATAAGGTATGAAATGATAATGTAGTTATTTTATTAATAAATAATAAAATATACAATACATTATTCGGATTGGCGCTCCAAGCACCAACTCCAACACCACAAACATCAGAGTGCACCAGACTGAGCAACTCAGATCTTTATTTTGGAGAGAATTTAAACGAGACTCTTTGTTGCTTACCAAACAAATAATGGTTGCAGAGACCTAGTGCAACATCCTTAGTAAGCTCATTTTTGGTCAGGGTAGACAACCCTCACTCACTCATGTGACCGAGTCTCTGGTTCTACAGATTTTGAGAAGTCTTTTTTTTTCAGCCACATTGAGGGTGTCTGCTCAAATCTTCACATGAATATAGTGTGCCACAAACATCTCCTCTAGCGATAACCATGGCACCTTTTTTCATTCTCCATAAGCCATTTCTGAAGTGATTGTCATAACCCTGATTGTCAAGGGCTATCCCCAATAGTACATTCAGTCGAAGTTCTGGAACATGCAAGACATCCTTCAAAGTTAATATAAATCCGACATTTTTCTGCAATAAAATATCACCAATTCCTACTATCCCAGAAGAATTGATATTTCCCATCTTCACTAAACCATATTCTCATTCTTTGTATGTTGTGAATAAATCTTTGTGAGGAGTGACATGGTAGGATGCTACAGTATCTACTGTTGGACAGTTATAACCCATAGCGTCACATTTGTACAGATCATGGTGTTGTTGTACAAATTAACTATGTGACAAATGAGATTGCTCTCTTATCATTTGTGATTAGATCACCAAGATGTATAAATGATATGAGGTCCATATGATTAGTTCCTGGATTGAGAATGATATGAGACAGTATCAGTCCAAAAAGGATAAATCATTAAATATCCCTAGTCAGAGTATTATCGAGATTGGATATCGATAATGCGTAAAAGACTAGTATTACACTTGTGCGCGTTTGTAAGGGCACAACGATATAGTTCTCATATATTTGGGTATAGGATACTCATGCAAGTGTAATAGGAGGTTGTGTTTTACCGATGGTACGGGAAACAACTTCCCTCTGGATAGACCCCCTCAGAATTCCATTGGTAGTATAACTATGTGTCTATGGAAGTCCGAAATCAGGGTTGGTGTATTTGGTCTTAACCTGAGACTTGCACCACTAATACTTGCGACAATCAATATACTTTGGTTTTGGTCATCCAGGGTTTTAACAGGTTCTGTGTACGCCTCTGCTATGTATATTGAGAATCGTAGTATGTTTGGTGTGATATCAAGACGGAAGTATCACTTCAGTCATACTGGAGATGATGGTCATGTAGGATACGAGACTGGTTCTCTTATATGCTACAGCTATCGGGATATTATGACAAGGTCATGTATATCTGATTATAGAGACTAGTCACCAGAGATCCGATATGTGCTTCGTACGGGGCAGACACAATTCCAGTCCCAGGCCTAGCACGTGACATCCGATACTGGATCGACATACGCAATATTATGTATACTACGTCTGATATAGATCGCTTATTCCTGTAAGGATATTTCTGGAGAATTGGGAAGGCATGGCGCTTTGCTAGAAGCCAACCTTGTCTTATAAATCGGTACAAACGTAGTACTAGGTATTTAAGTGTTCGGATAGTCCGACAACCATATTTACTGCCAATATATCCGGGGATCTCATGGGTCGCTTCTCGAAGATTCACCGATGACGTATGACTCGAACTTTAATTAATCTGGGATTAATTAGTTGAGAGAGAAAATTAAACTGGGATAAAATATCATATAAAGAGAGAGAACGATTAATTTGGAATTAATCGATAAAATAATGTATTTGATATATTATACGAAATTGGATTTCGACGCGGAATTAAAATTAGATTTTAATCCGGGCGAACGAATTAATTTAGAATTAATTCATTAGCGACGTGAATAGTGATTTCGCAAGGCGTAATCATTTAATTACGTCGCAACGGAAAATTCGTTAATTTGGAATTAGCGAACCCGAGCCCGCAAGTGTTTGCGAGCGAATTCACATTTTGAATTCGAGTGCGGCACGCAAGTCACGTCAAGCGTCAAATCGCTAGTCACATCTAGCATCACATCATTCGTCAATCAAGTGATAGATGTCTTTCACTTTGAGTGATTGACACCAGTCACTATTCATGAGTGATGTGACTTGATGGAGGTTGTTGTTGGCATAATTTCCATTTGACTTTTGAAGCCAAATTTGGTAAATCATTTTATTTGTTTTTTGAAAATTAAATAAAGTGTATTTGATACACCTTTTTCCACCCACCAACACAACACTCTCTCTTCACTTTCTTCTCCCTCTCTCTCACGCCCACAAGGGGCAGAATTTTCTTTCTTCTGCAATAGCTCACTGCCGAGAATGGAGGGGAATAAATTTAGTGATTTTTGTGGCAAAAATCACTAAGTGCTAGCACACAAAAGGGTCTTACGAAGGTGATAGGGAAACCCACCCGTGAGCTTTGGATTTCATCACAAAGCTTGGAGCTTTCATGGAGGACCAAAGCCGCAAATGGAGAGCCAAAACTGCAGCTCACTGTCGTGACTTGGAGAGAGCAGAAAAAGAATTTTTGTTGTCCACCGCGTCACTCAACCGATCGATGTAAGTATTCCGCAACTTCCTTTGATTGTATTCGCACATGTTTTATGCTTTATTATTCGATCCTCGGGACCGTAGAACTCCAACAATGGTATCAGAGCGGAGTAAAAGCATGAAATTTTATTTAGGGCTTAAAATTGGGTAAATTGTATTTGAGCATGATTTAATGAAATTGGATGATTTAGTATGCTTAAATTAAGTTTAATTGAAGTTTGATTGGATCAATTTCAAGAAAAATTGTTTGGAACATTTTTCCCCAAAATCCTTAGCTTGGCCGAATGGATAAGAACCCTAAATGTCTTGGAATTTTGTTTCGTTGATCATTGGATGAGTTGGAAATGATTGGGTAATGTTGAATTGGATTTAATTGGATTGAATTCGGAATCGAACAAATAAATCCCAAATTGCCGAGACTAAAGGAAGCATGAATTGGGTTTGATTTTTGTTAAATTGTGTTGGACACTATTTGATGTTAAAGAGCATGATTAATTGTGTAAATTGATGATTTGGAAATGTTGATTTATGTAATTAATTATACAATACACTTTAGGATTAATTAGATTATGAAATTGTACTTTTATGATTTAATTAATTGGGCTTTAAATTGGATTTGGGCTTGAATGTTGTAAATGGGCTTATTGGGCTTGGTTGTACCAAGTTAGGTTTAGGCTAAATTGGTTGGATCCAATTGGGCCCAAAACCGCTTCCATAAATTCCAAATGCGACTAATGGACCTTTAATTATTTAATTGGGCCTAATGGGCCTAAATTGATTTCTAGGCTTATAGGGTTACTCCTTGATTCGGCTTTGGTTATTGGGTTTGATATTGGGTTTGACCCGAGTTGACCAAAAGTCTATGCCTTAAGAAATTAATTAAAAGCCCATTGGGCTTTAATAATTAAAGTTGGACGTTAATCGGGCTTTGAGACCCATAACGATTAAATTTGGAATTTAAGTCGTAAAAGGTTTATTTATAAAGTGTAGTATTTAATTTGGAATTAAATAGGGAATTAGTATTAAATACAAATTGTGTTGGAAATCTAATATCCATGTCCCAAGATCAAAAACAAGCAAAATATATATATAAGAATGAACTATATTGAAGTATGGCGGAAACAATACTCACAAAAACGGAATGTGGATGCGTTTGATGAAACAAAACTTGCTCATTTGTGCAGTGAAGGATTCGGCCAAGCAGAAAAGAGAAGCTCCAAGCTATATTTGATCCTTCCAAGCTCTAAGATGAGTTTCCCATAACACCTTGTATGATCCCTTGATGTTGCTAGCCAAAGTTGTGTATTAAAGTTCCAAACAAGTACACTTTCTTCTTGTCTTGCCACAAAACAAATGAAGAATTGGAGAGAGCTTTTAGGGCTTACTGTCGGTAATTTAAGAGGGAAGAGAGATATGATTTTTTGTTTCAAAAATCAATTTATATTTATGTCATAATAATTATTAAATAATAATATATTTATGACACAAACCATGCAAAGGCTTAGAGTGTCTAACACTCAATTTCCATGCAATACCCTTGAGTGCTTTGTACACTATCTTCATGCATACATCAATCAATTAAATAATGCAAATAATGACATGTGTCATGTGGGCCCCACACGTTTCCAAATGAAAGTGGGCCCACGTGCACTCACGCGTTCGGATCGATATTTCCGAAATACCGAACTTACGTCGCGACGTTAATTAAATCGAATTTAATAAATAATTGCGCCTAGCGAAATTATTATTTACGTCGCTAACGAATTAATTCTAAATTAACTCGTTTGCCCGAATTAAAATCTAATTTTAATTTCGCGTCGAAATCGAATTCCGATTATTATATCGAATATAATAATTTTACGATTAATTCTAAATTAATCGTTCTCTCTCTATATATAGTACTTTATCCAAGATAAAGTCTCTCCGTAATTAATCCAAGATTAATCGAGTTTGAATCATACGTCATTGGTGAATCTTCGGGAAGCGACCCAAGAGACCTCTAGATATGTTGGCAGTAAATCCGGTTGTCGAACTATTCGAACACGTACGTACCAAGTACTACGTTTTTACCGATTTACAAGACAAGGTTAGCTTCTAGCAAAACGCCATGCCTACCCAATTCTCTAGAAATATTCTTACTGGAATATTAGATCTATAACAGCGCGTAGTATACCGTAGTATAGTGTATATCGAACCAGTATCGGATGATCACATGTAAGGCCTGGGGCTGGATATGTGTCTGCCCCGTACGATACACATATCGGACATCAAGCAACCAGTCTCTTTGAATCGGATAATCCTGACCTAGTCATATTATCCCGATGGTTGCAACCATTATAGAGTACTAGTTCTGTATCCCTCGCGATCATCATCTCCATATGTCTGAAGTGATACTTCCATCTTGACATCACACCCAGTACACTACGATTCTCGATAAACCCAGAAGAGGTATACACAGAAACCGTTAAAGCCCTGGACCACCAAACCTAAATTTTACCGATTGTCGTAAGTACTAGCGATGCAAATCTCAGGTTAAGATCATATGCACCTACCCTGAAGCGGACTCCCATAGACACGCAGACATACTACCAATGGGACTCCGCGGGGTCTATCCAGAGCGAAGCTGTTTTCCGTACCATCGGTAAAACACAACCTCCTACCGCACTTGCATAAGTATCCAATACTTAAATATATGAGAACTATGCCGTTGTGCCCTCACAA
Source organism: Zanthoxylum bungeanum (assembly GCA_019454045.1). Lineage (NCBI taxonomy): Eukaryota > Viridiplantae > Streptophyta > Magnoliopsida > Sapindales > Rutaceae > Zanthoxylum > Zanthoxylum bungeanum. The sequence goes on from SKCR01042611.1 coordinate 243,603, forward strand.
CATGCACAAGTGCAGTACTAGTCTATTCCGCATTATCGATGTCCAATCTCGATAATACTACGACTAGGGATATTTAATGATTAAACCTTTATGGATTGATACTGTCTCATATCATCACAATCCGGAACTAATCATAGGGACTTTTACCATTTATATATCAAAGTAAATAAATTACAAAACGGTAAAAGGCAATTTCATTACTACATAGTTAATTTTGTACAATAATACAATATCATTTACAAAATAGTGACGCTATGGGTCATTACTGTCTAACAATCTCCCACTTGGCCTATAGCCAGTCACTCAAGCATCTAATACCTGAACTATGTACATGTCGCTCAAACTTTTCCCGAGGAATAGCCTTCGTCAGCGGATCTGCAATATTATCCTCTGATGCGATCTTCTCGATCTTCACATCGCCACGATGTATGATCTCTCGAATCAGATGGAATCGTCGAAGAACATGTTTGGATCGTTGATGAGACCTTGGTTCCTTAGCCTGTGCTATAGCCCCGCTATTGTCACAATACAATGGAACGGGCTCAGCTGCTAACGGAACTACTCCTAATCCAATTAGGAATTTACGGATCCAAACTGCCTCTTTTGCTGCTTCAGCTGCTGCAATGTACTCCGCTTCAGTTGTTGAATCGGCAACAGTATCTTGCTTGGAAGATTTCCAGCTCACTGCTCCGTTATTCAAGCAAAATATGTACCCGGTTTGCGACTTGAAGTCGTCTCTGTCGGTTTGGAAACTTGCATCGGTATACCCAGATACCTCAAGTTCTCCATCTCCATAGATTAAGAAAACATCCTTAGTTCTTTTAAGATACCTAAGGATATTCTTAACCGCCATCCAGTGATCCTGTCCTGGATCGGCCTGATATCGACTGCACATGCTCAAAGCATAGGACACATCAGGTCGTGTACATATCATGGCATACATGATCGATCCGACTGCCGAGGCGAACGGAGTCCGACTCATGTTGTCTCTCTCATCTTGTGTTTTAGGACACATGTCCCTAGATAGAAAGACGCCATGTGATGTTGGCAACAGTCCCTTCTTGGACTGATCCATGTTGAATCTCTTCAACACTTTATCAATATATGTACTCTGGGAGAGTCCAAGTAGCCTTCTAGATCTATCCCGGTAGATCTTTATTCCTAGAATAAAAGCTGCTTCTCCCAGATCTTTCATGGAGAATTTCAATGAAAGCCAAGCTTTCACCGACGTTAACATGGGAATGTCATTGCCTATAAGCAATACATCGTCGACATAAAGGACAATAAAAGTCAGTGCACTCCCACTAACCTTCTTATATACACAAGGATCATCTACGTTTTGAATGAAATCATATTCTTTTATGACCTCATCAAAACGTTGGTTCCATGACCTCGATGCTTGCTTCAGTCCATAAATGGACCGATTTAACTTACAAACCTTGTTTGCAAGTCTTGGTGCGATAAAACCGTCAGGTTGTTGCATATAAACATCCTCCAACAGGTTTCCGTTAAGGAAAGCGGTTTTAACGTCCATCTGCCATATTTCGTAATCGTAATATGCAGCTATTGCAAGCATTATCCGAATGGATTTAATCATGGCAACGGGTGAGAAAGTTTCGTCATAATCAACTCCAAGTTGTTGACGATACCCCTTCGCTACGAGCCTAGCTTTGTACGTTTGTACGTTGCCATCCATGTCTGTCTTCTTCTTGAAGACCCATTTGCATCCAATAGGCTTTACGCCTTCTGGTGCATCAACCAGTGTCCAAACTTGGTTGGTATACATGGAATCCATTTCGGCCTTCATGGCCTCTTGCCATAAAGTGGATTCGATACCTTGTATCGCTTCCTCATACGTAGCCGGTTCAGTATCCTCAATAAGATTAATATCTACATGAGGTGAGATCAGGAATCCATACCTCTCAGGTATTACCCTGACTCTCTCCGACCTACGTAGTCCTTGTGTAATTGAAGATTGTGGTTCAGTCTCATCCTGGATGGACTGTTCATGTTCCGTTCTTGATTCATTGCCAGGAACAGTATCACTACGACTTTCATCGAGTTCTACTTTCCTCCCACTAAACACTGCATTTAGGAATTCCTTCTCAAGGAAAACCGCATGTAGAGCAACAAATACTTTGTTCTCTTTTGGGTTATAGAAGTAATATCCTTTGGTTTCCTTAGGATATCCAACAAATAGGCATTTATCTGATTTGGGTTCAAGTTTGGTACCTTCCAAACGTTTGACGTATGCCCAGCAACCCCAAATCTTCAGGAATGAGAAACCTGGTTTCTTTCCTGTCCATATCTCATACGGAGTCTGTTCAACAGACTTTGACGGAACCCTATTCAAAATAAGAATTGCACTTTCTAATGCATGTCCCCAGAAGGATATAGGCAGCTCAGTGCGACTCATCATCGACCTTACCATGTCAAGCAAGGTACGGTTTCTCCGTTCAGACACACCATTTAATTGTGGTGTTCCAGGAGGAGTCCATTGTGAAAGAATACCATATTCTTTCAAGTAATCTTGAAACTCATTACTTAAGTATTCGCCACCACGGTCCGACCGTAATGTTTTAATACTCTTGCCTGTTTGTTTTTCAACTTCGTGTCGAAACTCTTTGAATTTCTCAAAAGTTTCCGACTTGTGCATCATTAGATACACATAACCATAACGTGATGCATCATCCGTAAAGGTTACGAAGTATCGATATCCACCTCTAGCCTGGCTAGACATGGGCCCACAAACGTCACTATGAACGGGGGCTAACAGTTCAGTGGCGCGTTCACCTTTACCACTAAAAGGTGATTTAGGCATTTTGCCTAATAAACAAGATTCGCAGACGTCATATGAATTTGGATCAAATCCGTCCAAGTACCCACTCTTCGAAAGTGTGGATATGCGAGTCTTGTTGATGTGTCCCAGACGACAATGCCACAAATAAGTTTCTTCTTTGGATTACTCATTTTGAGCCTTTTGTTTGTTATTTTACATTTTGGAGATTCATTTATATTCAAAATATAAAGACCATTATTTGCATCAGCACTGCAAATTTCTGCATCATTTTTATATAAATAACACCTGGTGTTTTTAAATACAAAAGTGTACCCATTTGGGTTAACAAAGATACAGAAATAATATTCCTAGTTAAACTAGGAACAAAATAACAGTCATTTAGTTTAAGTACATGCCCCGAGGGCAGTTCCAAAACAAAAGTGCCTACGGCCAAAACAGCAACAGAAGTTCCATTTCCAACTCGTAGATCTACCTCCCCCGAAGCCAGTCTCCTGCTATCATGCAGATCCTGCACATCAGTACAAATATGAGAACCACAGCCAGAATCAAAAATCCAATTTTTATTAAGACTGAAGTAGTCATATTTATCTCAATAACAAACATACCTGAGGCCGGAGCCTTGCCCGCCTGTATGTCCTCCTTATGTCCCTTGTTCATGCGGCAGTCACGCTTCCAGTGACCTCTCTTGCCGCATTTCAGGCAAACATCTTGAGACTTGTCCCTTGGCTTCCCAGAAGCCTTTGTTGACTTGGCCTTGCCTTTGTTCTTATGCTTTTTCTTCTTAACACCCCCAGTTGCCTTGAGCCCAGCTTTCGGCGTTTGAGATGTTGTTGCAAAGTGCGCCTCGCGCTTGTTGCCTTTCAGAAGTTCTTTCTCTGACTCCTTGAGAATCGACAATAACTCTCCAAGAGTGTCATCCGAATTCATCAGTTTGTAGTTGATGACAATCTGTTTCCAAGTATCGGGTAGTGACTGTAGAAGTACATCTATAGCCAGCTCAGACTCCAAGACTATACCCATATTAGCCAGTTCATCAATATCGGCTATCATTTGAGTCCCATGGACCTCAACAGAACTACCATCAGTCATACGGGAGCGAAAGATTTTCTTCACTAACTCGTACCTCGCCATCCGCTTATTAGTGCGGTGAAGATCTTGCAATCTTGCCATCATATTATAAGGATCCAAGTCCCTATTTTGGCGACGAAAGTGTTGAGTCATTGAAGCAAGCATGATCGACTGAGCCGTGTCACAATCATCACTGTGAGTTTTCCATAACTCCAGCTCAAGTGGCTCAGTGGGCTTAGGCCCGAGAGGTCTTTGTATCGTATACAGTATCCTCTCCGCCCCAAGGACTATCCTTAGGTTCATTTCCCAATCAGCGAAGTTTGTCCCCTTAAAGACATTGTCACCCATGATGATGTCTCGGACATTTACCTTGCTTGCCATCTTAACTACGATAGTCCAACTATCTAGTTAACGATAAAATGGGTACAGTCAAACTGTTACAAGAAAAATAACATTTTATTAGTCCAACTAATGTTAAAATTGACGAAATAAATTTTGTAAGCGCGTAAGAGCAAGCTAAGTATCTGAATGAAATTGCAAACTCAATACTAGCCTCCCACTATTTTCTACAAGTCTCTAACCCTCTGTTGAGTACTCGGGAAATCCAATTTCCTAGTGGGCTAGGATCCCGTTAAATAACACACAACCTTGACTTTGGCCAACAAGTTGTATGATATTTAACTAGGTAGATCTCGAAGATCAATTGGATCCCATCCAATTCCTAGATCCGGTAGGTGGACATCCAAGTCCGAAACATATATATCTAATACATACGTCAATGTATCCAATACATTTTCCTAACCATTTCCTCTGAATCAACTAAGCCTTGGCTTTGGCACAACAAACCTAATGATTCCAGTTAAGCGGGACCCATTGACAAGGAAAGTTTCGTAATCAATGTCGATGGACAAGAAGTGATCTTGACTTTGGCCAACAAATCACAACTTGGACAGGACACCGATGTGGAACAAAACTCTCATGATTCAAACACATCCTCAATTGACAAAGGTCTTGACTTTGGCCAACAAACCAATGCCAATTTCGGATCTTGAGAAAGAATCATTCAACGGAAGGAAAATCGCTTAATATTGTTTGAGGGATTTTTCGCGTAATTGGCAACCAATTAATTTATCTTTGTTAGGTCTCATCATCATACACCCTTAAGCATGCTTCTAAAACATCATAAAGCGCGTAAAGTAAAGTAATAGTGATATGCGGATGGATATATAAACAACTTGTTCCTAGAACAAATCACTCCCTTTCCTCTCCCGCTACTATTCTATAATTACAATAAATAAAAGAAACCTCATTTACATTGAGGGGAATTAGGTGAGAAGAGAATACAAAGAGATAAAGAGATAAGGCTGGACACGCAGGTCCAATTTATAAATTCCAAATACAATAATTTCTAAAATTACCCTTCCCTTCTAATATCCATCCGATATACACTATTCATACAACACATCCACATTCATTCATTCATTCAAGGCATGTTATACAACCAATCAAATCCAATTAATTAGTCTTTAATTAGGTGACAATACAATGTTCAAACAATTGTTTGCATTTGCGCGAGTCCAACTCGTTTTGAGAATAAATACATATGGTATGAATTCACGAATTATATCGAACTACTCGTTAAATCCAATTTAAGTCGTATTCAATACTAATCCTATTATTTAATTCTAAATTAAATATTACACTTTTATTGTGCTTTTATAACTTAGATTCCAAATCTAGTACTATTGGGTCTCAAAGCCCAACTAACATCTAATGTCCGTTTAATTAAAGTCCGATGGGCTTTCTATTGATTTCATTAGGCTTGGGCCTTGGTCAATGTGGGTCAAACCCAATTTCCAAGCCCAATAAGGAATCACCCTCATTTGCCATAAAATCAATATCAAGCCCATAAGGCCCAATTAAACATAAAAGCCCATTTATTACATTTGGACTTAAATGGTGTGATTTAGGCCCATTTTGGATCCAATCCAAATGGTCCAAATCTACTTGGCCCAACCAAGCCCATTTATGACCAAATATAATAGTTTTAGGCCCAATTCCAATTTAAGCCCAATTAACTAAATTTTAAAATTCCAAATTTTATAACTTAATTAATTAAAGTGTATTTTCATGATTAATCCTTTAAATCAATATTCCCAAAATATCAAATTAATCTATTAATCATATTTTTATCTTAAATACATGTCCAACATTATTTAATCAAAAAATCAAGTCCCTAATCTTCATCAAGCATTCGGCCAAGGTGATTAATATGGTTCCGATTTCGTTTTCAATCCAATCAAGTTACAAATGATCATCTCCATATTATTTCAAGTCATCCAATGTCTTAAAATTAAAAAATCATCTAGTCCACATGCTTGCATGTATTCGGCCAAGCCTCATTTGGGGTTGGAAAAATTAATCCAATTTATTTCCATGAAATTGATGATGTATAATCTATTTAACATACATCTAAGCATATTTAATCAAGCAAACTCATCAAATCATGCTTCAAACAATTTTCCCCAAATAACATCCTAATATATTTGCATGCCTTTTTTAAGCTCAATGATACCATTGTTGGAAATCTAATAACCATGTCCCAAGATCAAAAACAAGCAAAATATATATATAAGAATGAACTATATTGAAGTATGGCGGAAACAATACTCACAAAAACGGAATGTGGATGCATGCGTTTGATGAAACAAAACTTGCTCCTTTGTGCAGTGAAGGATTCGGCCAGCGGAAGAGAAAAGAAAAGAGAAGCTCCAAGCTTATTTGATCCTTCCAAGCTCTAAGATGAGTTTCCCATAACACCTTGTATGATCCCTTGATGTGCTAGCCAAAGTTGTGTATTAGAGTTCCAAACAAGTACACTTTCTTCTTGTCTTGCCACAAAACAAATGAAGAATGGAGAGAGCTTTTAGGGCTACTGTTTCGGTAATTTGAGAGAGGAAAGAAGATGATTTTTTGTTTCAAAAATCAATTTATATTTATGTCATAATATAATTATTAATAATATATATTTATGACACAAACCATGCAAAGGCTTAGAGTGTCTAACACTCAATTTCCATGCAATACCTTGAGTGCTTTGTACACTATCTTCATGCATAATCATGAAATTAAATAATGCAAATAATGACATGTGTCATGTGGGCCCCACACGTTTCCAAATGAAAGTGGGCCCACGTGCACTCACGCGTTCGGGTTCGATATTTCCGAAATACCGAACTTACGTCGCGACGTTAATTAAATCGAATTTAAATAAATAATTGCGCCTAGCGAAATTATTATTTACGTCGCTAACGAATTAATTCTAAATTAACTCGTTTGCCCGAATTAAAATCTAATTTTAATTTCGCGTCGAAATCGAATTCCGATTATTATATCGAATATAATAATTTTACGATTAATTCTAAATTAATCGTTCTCTCTCTATATATAGTACTTTATCCAAGATAAAGTCTCTCCGTAATTAATCCAAGATTAATCGAGTTTGAATCATACGTCATTGGTGAATCTTCGGGAAGCGACCCAAGAGACCTCTAGATATGTTGGCAGTAAATCCGGTTGTCGAACTATTCGAACACGTACGTACCAAGTACTACGTTTTTACCGATTTACAAGACAAGGTTAGCTTCTAGCAAAACGCCATGCCTACCCAATTCTCTAGAAATATTCTTACTGGAATATTAGATCTATAACAGGCGTAGTATACCGTAGTATAGTGTATATCGAACCAGTATCGGATGATCACATGTAAGGCCTGGGGCTGGATATGTGTCTGCCCCGTACGATACACATATCGGACATCAAGCAACCAGTCTCTTTGAATCGGATAATCCTGACCTAGTCATATTATCCCGATGGTTGCAACCATTATAGAGTACTAGTTCTGTATCCCTCGCGATCATCATCTCCATATGTCTGAAGTGATACTTCCATCTTGACATCACACCCAGTACACTACGATTCTCGATAAACCCAGAAGAGGTATACACAGAACCCGTTAAAGCCCTGGACCACCAAACCTAAATTTTACCGATTGTCGTAAGTACTAGCGATGCAAATCTCAGGTTAAGATCATATGCACCTACCCTGAAGCGGACTCCCATAGACACGCAGACATACTACCAATGGGACTCCGCGGGGTCTATCCAGAGCGAAGCTGTTTTTCGTACCATCGGTAAAACACAACCTCCTACCGCACTTGCATAAGTATCCAATACTTAAATATATGAGAACTATGCCGTTGTGCCCTCACAACATGCACAAGTGCAGTACTAGTCTATTCCGCATTATCGATGTCCAATCTCGATAATACTACGACTAGGGATATTTAATGATTAAACCTTTATGGATTGATACTGTCTCATATCATCACAATCCGGAACTAATCATAGGGACTTTTACCATTTATATATCAAAGTAAATAAATTACAAAACGGTAAAAGGCAATTTCATTACTACATAGTTAATTTTGTACAATAATACAATATCATTTACAAAATAGTGACGCTATGGGTCATTACTGTCTAACAAATTGAATTGGAATTTTAATTTTGCAGTTTAATTTAATTAGAGAATCGTACTTTGAGTACTATCACAAAACGAGTTTGACTCGCGCAAAAACAAATCGTGTTTGAAATTGGATGGTAAAAATTAATTTCAGATAATAATTTGATTAAATTGATTGATAAAATGCTTGTGTGAATACATGGTTGCGATGCATGAATAATGTAATCAGAGGATATAGATGGGTGGGGCAATTTTAGAAATTATTGTAATAAATTTGGAATTTATTAATTGGAACTGCGTGTCCAGCCTATTACCTCTCAACTCTGTTATTTCTCTTTCACTATTCCCCTCAATGTAAATGAGATTTCTAGAAGTGTAGTGTAAAGGTAGAAGCAATACATGTGCTAGCGGGGGGGAGAGAGGAATGGAGAGATTTGATCTAGGATCAATGTGTTAAGTATCCATCCGCATATCATTATTATTTTATTATACACGCTTTATTATGTATTTAGAATGCATGTTTAAGGGTGTATATGATGATGAGACCTTAACAAAGATAATAAATTGGTTTCCAATTTGCACACGAAAAACCCTCGTAAAATATTAAGCGTTTTTCCTTCCATTGAGTGATTCTTACTCAAGATCCGAGACTAGCATTGGCTTGTTGGCCAAAGTCAAGGCCTTTGTCCGTCGAGGATGTGTTTGAATCACGAGAGCTTTGTTCCATATCAGTGTCTTGTCCAAGTTGTGATTTGTTGGCCAAAGTCAAGATCACTTCTTGTCCATCGACATTGATTACGAAGCTTTCCATGGTCAATGGATCACGCTTGACTGGGATCACTAAGTTTGTTGTACCAAAGCCAAGGCTTAGTTGATTCAGAGGAAAAAGGTTAGGCAATATATTGGATATATTGGCATATATAAGATAAATGTTTCAGACTTAGATGTCCCCCTACTGGATCTAGGAATTGGATTGGATCCAATTGATCTTAGAGATCTACCTAGTTAATTACCATACAATTTGTTGGCCAAAGTCAAGATTGTGTGATATTTAACGGGATCCTAGCCCACTAGGAAACACGGTTTCCTGAGTACTCGACAGAGGGTTAGAGGCTCGCCGAAAAATAGTGGGAGGCAATAATTAAATTTGCAATATTCATTTAATTACTTGCCATACGCGCTCAAACAAATATCATTCGTCAATAAATAAATGTTAGTTGGACTAATATTTAATCGTTGTTTTAATTAACAGTTGGACTGTATTCAAACAATTAAATTATAGTTGATTAAATATTTGGACTATAATAATCATTATAATAAATAGTACCTAAATCGTTGATTAAATTGTTGGACTGTTAAAATCAAGATAAAGTTGAAAGATTAGCATTTAAAACATAATCCTAGGGAAAATGTATTTAAATGGTTTAATTTTCAAATTGGGAATAAATTTCAGGATGGTCCTGGAAAATAATAAGTTACTTTATTTGATAAAATAACATATTATGCCTAAGCCCGGAGTTAAGCAAATAGTAGAGCATAATCTTTGGAAGATTTATGTGATGATAACTTTAATGCTTAATCCATTATGCTTCTCAAATAGAATCCTTAATTTCTTAATCAGAACTAAGGATTAGATCCTTAAAGTATGATAATGAAATTGAAGGATCTTCATAAATCTATACTTAGATTTTAGAAGTATTAATTGCAATAATTAACTCTTGTAGAGTTAGTGGCTATTCTCAATGAGACAAAGTCAAAATTTGCAATAAGACAAGTAGCGCTCGTCGCACCTTACTTCTATATTCTAGAAACCCGAGGCTAGGCCAAAGGCTTCTGGAATGTGGAAAAGGGCAAAGGAAAAATCATTATAATCTTCTGGGAAGATAAAGGACATATCCCAAAATATCTGCCTAAAATTGTGGCAAACGGGATCGTGGAAGCGTGACTGCCATTTGGACAAGGCAGACATGAAGGAATTGAAGACGAGACAAGGCTCTGACTTCAAATATGTTTGTTATTAATATGTTCACTACTAGTATTAAAATTGGATTTGAATACTTAGTGTGATACATAAATATGTACTGGTGTTCAAAATCTTTTTTGAACAGGATACTAACTTCCATTGAGTTTTATCTGCGAATCGGAAACGGGATGAAAGTCGCTGTTTTAACCATATATACATAAGTTTAGGAACTACCCTCGGGTACGTACTTAAATTAGCAAACTGTTATAATATAACTAATTTGACTAGAAACATTATCTCTATATCAGTATTTATCTGTTACAGATATACCTTTATATTCTAGAACATTAAAGTGTTTCATTATATAAAGATGATATTGAGATAAACACATTAGATGTGAATAACAAAATTTATATTTTGAATATAAATAAATCTCAAACGTACAACATGACAAACAAATAGCTCGAACTGATTTGATCAGAAGAAACTAATTTGTGGCATTGTTGTCTGGGACACAATTAAACAAGACTCGTATATCCACACTTTCGAAGAGTGGGTACTAGGACAAATTTGATTCAATTCAAATAAAGTCTACAAATCTAGTTTATTGGGCAAAGTGCCTATAACACCTTTACTTGGTAAAAGTGTAAATGCCACCGATCTGTTAGCCCTAGTTCATAGTGAAGCAAGTGGGCCCATGTCTAGCTAGGCTAGAGGTGGATATGAATATTTCGTGACCTTTATGGATGTGGCATCGCGTTATGGTTATGTGTTTCTTTTGAAACACAAATCGGAAACTTTTATTGTTTTGACACGAAATAGACAAACATATCGGCTAAAGTATTAAACCGTCACGGTAAGACCGTAATGGAAAATACATAAGCAATAAATTCCTAATATACTTGAAAGAGTATAGTATTCTTTCAAAGAGGACTCCTCCCGGAACACGTCATTTTGACGGTGTGTCCGAACCGAGTAACCGAATTTTGTTAGACATGATAAGGTTAATCATGAGTCGCTCTGAGCTACCATTTCCTTCAACGGATACGCATAAACAGTGCATAACTTATTTTGAATAAAGTTCCATAAAATCTGTTTGACAGACTTCATATTAGATATGAATGGGAAAGAAACCGGGTTTCTCATTCCTGAAAATTTGGGTATGCTGGGAATATGTTTGGATGATACCAAACTAAAACCCAAAATGGATAAGTGCCAATTGTAGGTTATCCTAGCGAAACCAAAATATAGTACTTATACAACTCACAAGAGAACAATTTAATTGTTGCTCACCATGCGATTTTCCTAAGAGGAATACCAATATGCAGTGATCAGTGGGAGGATAGTAAAACTCGATGAAAATCGGAGTTATACTGTTCCTAGCACCGAATCTTAATGGAACATAAATAGTTTAACTAGGATGAAACTATACCAGTAATCTTCGAATACACAATTGGCAAGGGTATGGGTTTCTGATCTCACCTCGTAAAGATGTCAATCTTTTGAGGTATACCAACTGACTACGTATGAGGAAGTGATATAAGGTATCGACTCCCTATTATGGCAAAGTTCTATGACATCCGAAATGGATCCCATGTATATCAACAAGTTTGGATACTAGTTGATGTACCGCAAGGCATTATGCCTATTGGTACTTATAAGTCTTCAAGGAAGAGATACATGGATGGCAACATACCAACGTATAAAGCTAGGCTTTTAACGGAAAGGTATCGTTATCAACATTGTGTCGATTATGATGAAACCTTTTACCTGTTGCCATGGTAAATCCATTTGGATAATGCTTGATGATGCTGCATGTTTCATTTTTGAAATATGACAGTTTAACGGGAAAATCGCTTTCCTGAAAAGGAAACCTTTTAGAGGATGTTTATAACATCCTGACGGTTTTGTAGTACCAAAACTAGCAAACAAGGTTTCAGGTTACTCGATCCATGTATTGATTGAAGCAAGCATTGAGTTATTGGAATTATCGTTTTGATGTAATCATAATGGAGTAAGATTTAATTTAAAACGAAATGATTCTTGTGTATATAAGGAGGTTAGTGGGAGCGCACTGACAATAAATGTCCTATAAATAATGATAATATATGTCATTTCTTGGAAATGATATTCCCATAAAATAATCGGTGAAAGCTTGGCTTTCATGAAAACTCTCCGAGAAATCGTACATTGAAAACTGTACGCGACCTGGTGTCTCATACGCTTTGAGCATATGGATTCACAAACAGGCCAATCCAAGTGATAGTCACTGGATTGATATTAAGAACATCCATTAGTATCTTAGAGATCTAAGGATGCTGTCTTAATCTATAGAGAAAGAAAACTTGAAGTGACTGGGATCACAGCTGCAAGTTTCCCAACCGATAAAACGACTATAAGTCATAAAACGGTACTATACAGTTTGAAATAACGATACAGTGAGCTGTAAATCTTCCAAGCAAGATACTGTTACCGAATAAACAACAAATGCGGGTTATTGTTGCAGCTGAGGCAGTAATAGAAGCCATTTGGGTCGATAACAAATCTAATTAGATTAGATGTAGTTCTTTTAGCAGCTGAGCTAGGGTACAGCGCAGGCTAAAGAATTAATGGTCTCATCAACGATCCAGATACATACTTCGACTATTCATCTGATCCGTTCGGATCATACATCGTGACGATGTGATGATCGTATAAATCGCATCAGATGATAATCATGCAAATCCGCTGACGAAAGCCTTTCCTCAGTAATTTGAGCCAATCGTACATAGTTCAGGTGTAAGACACTCGATTGAATGGCTATAGGCCAAGTGAGAGATTGTTGGACAATTATGACCCATAGCATCACTATTTGTACAGATCATGGTGTTGTTGTACAAATTAACTATGTGACAAATGAGATTGTTCTCTTATCATTTGTGATTAGATCACCAAGATGTATAAATGATAGGAGGTCCATATGATTAGTTCATGGATTGAGAATGATATGAGACAGTATTAGTCCACGAAGGATAAATCATTAAATATCCCTAGTCAGAGTATTATCGAGATTGAACATCGATAATGCGTAAAAGACTAGTATTACACTTGTGCACGTTTGTGAGGGCACATCATCATAGTTCTCATATATTTGGGTATAGGATACTCATGCAAGTGTAATAGGAGGTTGTGTGTTTACCGATGGTACGGGAAACAGCTTTGCTTTGGATAGACCCCCTCGGAATTCCTTTGGTAGTATGACTATGTGTCTAGGGAAGTCCGAAATCAAGGTAGGTGTATTTGGTCTTAACCTGAGACTTGCACCACTAATACTTGCGACAATCAATATACTTTGGTTTTGGTCATCCAGGGCTTTAACAGGTTCTGTGTACGCCTCTGCTTGGTATATTGAGAATTATAGTGTGTTGGGTGTGATGTCATGACGGAAGTATCACTTCAGTCATAATGGAGATGATGGTCATATAGGATACGGGACTGGTTCTCTTATATACTGCAGCTATCGGGATATTATGACAAGGTCATGTATATCCGATTATAGAGACTAGTCACCAGAGATCTGATATGTGCTTCGTAGGGGGCAGACACAATTCCAGCCTCAGGCCTAGCACGTGACATCCGATACTGGATCGACCGTAAGTGTTTGCGAGCGAATTCACATTTCGAATTCGAGTGCGGCACGCAAGTCACGTCAAGCATCAAATCGCTAGTCACATCTAGCGTCACATCATTCGTCAATCAAGTGATAGATGTCTTTCACTTTGAGTGATTGACACCAGTCACTATTCATGAGTGATGTGACTTGATGGACGTGGTTGTTGGCATAATTGCCATTTGACTTTTGAAGCCAAATTTGGTAAATCATTTTATTTGTTTTTTGAAAATTAAATAAAGTGTATTTGATACACCTTTTGCCAACCACCAACACAACACTCTCTCCTCACTTTCTTCTCCCTCTCTCTCACGCCCACAAGGGTCATAATTTTCTCTATTCTACAGCAGCTCACTGCCGAGAATGGAGGGGAATAAATAGAGTGATTTTTGTGGCAAAAATCACCAAGTGCTAGCACACAAAAGGGTTTTGTGAAGGTGAGCTTGGGATTTCATCACAAAGCTTGAAGCTTTCATGGAGGACCAAAGCCGCAAATGGAGAGCCAAAACTGCAGCTCACTACCGTGACTTGGAGAGGGCAGAAAAATATTTTTTGTTGTCCACCGCGTCACTCAACCGATCGATATAAGTATTCCGCAACTTCATTTGATTGTATTCGCACATATTTTATGCTTTATTATTCGATCCTCGGGACCGTAGAACTCCAACATCTACCTATTAGGATATACGCCCTAGAGATTAATGTTATGTAAACATAATTGTTTGTTATAAAATAAAAGATACATTGTTCATTTATCAACTATTTTGATTTAAATCACATATTATAAATTATCATATTTATCCTTGATTACTTATGTGCCTTCAGACTTAGTGTATAAGTGTCATACACAATAGGATTTAGGTCTGAAGATAGTAATCTAAAATAGTATATAACGAGCAAACAAAGCAGATAATTTGTTTGTGGTTTATTTATAGATGTTGTTCATTCTATAATTGTATGGCGACCTTGATCCGAGATCACCTATGTGGTGACATGAGAATGAAGGCACCTTATATGATGCGATCATATAAAATTGGACCCAGATAGAAATGAATTTTTTATAATATTTGTTATATAAAAAAATTTATTTTAGTCTATTAGATAGTCATATATAGATTGACCTGAATCCTTAGTGTACTATGAAATTTTGCATGGCAGGCCATGTCCTTTAATTTACAAAGGTGAGGTTGGTGTAGAAATCTCGACCAATAGCTACTTACATTGGGAATATGGTTTGGTGTGTAGCTGGGGACGTTTTACATAGATATAGAATTCAGTAAGAAATAGAGGAGTATCTTCCTTAAGGGTTAATTCGGTACTTGAATGATTAGAGCGTTCAAGTCTTTTTGTTACAAATAGAAAGATAATGTTCATAATGGTTATGAATAAATCATTCATTAGAGAATCAATGGTACTTAAGGTAAAAATAATTATAGGGGTATAACAAATATTTTTATTTATGAGATACTCGTGAAGGGTTAATCTGTATGTAATAATTATATCGATGGACACCTACGTAGTTCGGCTTATATAATATATCTCTAGTAACGAGAGTGCCGCTTTGGTTTTTAGTGCAATAAAATAATGTTAATAATTCAGATATTTAATTAAAGAGTTAAATTAATATTCCGGGATTATTGGAGCTTGGAAATATGAGTCCATTTGGTCCTCATGCTAGCTCGATATTATTGGGGCAGTTGTGGAACCCCTAGGGTCGGATCGGTGCCCTGGGTAGTGGAAATGGGTCTAACCCATGGATATCAAGGATATGTGTATTTTAAAATATTTTTTCTATGTAAAACTACATTCTGATACGAGTCCGTAGGAAAAAACAGGGTCCCAATCGGAGTCCAGAAGCTCAGGAATGGAGAAAATCAAGTTTTAATATGAATCAGGTCTGTGCGTCGCGACGCAATTCTTGGGTGCCGCGAATGAACATAGCTTAGGAGAAGATCAAACATTACCTAGTAAGCTTGATGCAAGATCCAATATACTTCCTTTTTGTTGAAATTGTTGGAGAACCTCCAAGGTGTACAAGCTTGACTTCAAGATCCAACCTTGATTTACCATGCTAGAAATCTTCACTTCAAGATCTAATCTTGATTTCTCCTAAATTAAATGTTTTAGATACCTCACAAGCGTTCTAAACACTTCTCTAACTTAGGCTAGTCTCTCTAGAATAACTTGTGTATAACTTACTCAAGATTTTGCTTATGCTTGTACTTGTTCTTGTACTTGTAATTAAAACATTCATTAAGCTTGCTATTTATAGCAAAACTTAAGTAATTTTTAATTAATAAAAGTTGTAATCAACTTTTAAGTGGGCTTAATCCAATTTATCTAAATATGTATAATTAAGTGTGACTAATCTCCATTGTCTCCCACTTTGATTTAATCCAATTAAATCAAGCCAAAGATTAGGATATGGATTAGTTAAATGTTTTCCACTTTGATTTAATCCAATTAAATGAAGCCAAAACCACATATTATTACATACTTACAATTACCATAATATCCTCAAATGGTAGAGATAATTATGATTTTACAATTAAGCCCTTGTGTAATTATTGAATTAATCCAATTAAATAATAAATGTTATCCAATAACATTTGATTATCTTAGTTGATAATTATAATATCGAATATTATTATTTTCAAAAATAATCGGCTACCCAAGTGCTCAACGAGTACACTTCATATTGGGACTCTCTAAGTTCAGACATGTTCGTCATATAAGCCTAGCTAATATGTACGCAATTCGGCCACCTCCAAATTCGCGAAGAACACGAACGACCTTTCTGAACTATACAAGTCGAGGTCATCACATATGTTTAATAATCCCTCCATCGTAGGCTATCCGAGTTGTGCTTAGGAAACATAGTATACACTGTCAAGTTTCCAAGGGGCACATATCATGTCGACATGTCCAAGTTCTACCTCGTTTCCGAATATTTTGAACTTATCAAATGTTTCCGACTTATGTTTCATCAGATAGACATATCCATATCTAGACATGTCATCTGTGAAAGTCACAAACTATGTGGAACCATCATGAGCGGCATGATTTAATGGACCACACACATCGCTGTGTATTAGCTCCAGTAAATCTCCAACACGGTATCCAACACCTTGAAATGGAGCCTTTGTCATCTTTCCTTGGATACATGACTCACAAATCGGATATGGATCTAAGGTAAGATTTTCAATCAAACCATCCTTTACCAATTTGGATATACGTCTAACACTTATGTGACCAAATCTCATATGCCATAATTCAGTATTATTTAACTCAGACTTCGTACTTGTATTTTTCTCTATATTAAAGACATCTCTACATGTTTCCCAAACATAGTGACCATTTAATAAAGAACATTCACATTTCAATAAATTATATTTATCATATAAACATAAAGCTTCATCCTCAATGTTTATTTTATATCCCTCATTATCTAATATTAGCAGTGATATTATTTGTCTAATAATCGAGGGAACATAATAACAGTCATGCAAATCTAATTTACATCCATTTTGGAGATATAGAACAATTGTTCATATGGCCTTGACATCCAATGTCTTACCATTGCTAACTCTAAGCTGGATCTCCCCTTTACTCAGCCTTCTTCTAACCCTTATTTCCTGCAGGGAATTGCAAATATGAGTAGGACTGCCAGTGTCTAACTCTCATCCACTATTTGCATCTAAGGCTAATAAGATGTCAATAATTGGAATAATACAAAGCGTATATGAGGGTTCTGCTTTTCCTTTAAGCAGTGGACAGTCCTTCTTCCAGTGTCCAGACTTCTTGCAATGTAGACATTGATCACGAGCTACTTTTGGTTTTACACCTTTGTGCTTCTTGGAGTTCTTTTTTGATATCTTCTTCTTCCCATCTTGATTTTATTTGACTTCCCAGAAGTCTTTGAAGAGCCAGCTCCACCATGGAGATACCGTGTGGGGTTGCCTTTCTTCAAATCTTGCTCTGCCATGCATAGCATGTTATGAAGTTCTTCGTATGTGGCTTGCATCGAATGCATATGGAAATTTAATATAAAGCTAGCATAAGAACCATACAAAGAAGACATAATCAAATTACAGCCCAGCCTTTCATCAAACACAATGTCATGTCGTTCCAAATAACGAATCTGGTCTATCATGTTCAAAACATGTGTACTGACATCTCCTCCCTCCTTGAGTTCAGCATGGAAAAATTCCTTAGACCTTCGATAAAGTTCCATTTCTTGGTTTGCCTCGAACAACTCCTTGAGGGTTTGCATAATGTTCCAAGCATCTGGTACTTCAATGTACTGCCTTAGCAAATCTAGAACCATCGATCCTAAGATGTAGGATTTCACCTTCAGGTTATCATCCTTCCATCTATCAAAAGTTTCTCGCTCTTCTGGAGTGGAGTCATGATCGATATCAATAGACAGTGGATTGATAGTGACATAAGTCAACTTTTTATACTCTAAGACAAGGCGTATGTTCATTTCCCATTCAAAATAGTTATTGGCTCCTTTTATCTTATTGGAATCCAAAATTTTCATCAATGGATTAGCGACAACCATCTACAAGACAATATTTTTCAGTAGTAACAGAACAATTTTCATTTCAAAAGTGATAACACTAATTGATTATGGAATTTTAAATCTATTAGTGCCCTCCCACTACTTTACGTAATTCTGTAATCTCCCTTAGCGAAAAAATATAAATTTGACTATCAAAATATCATAACGGGATGTGGATCCCATGACATTTACTCCAGCCTCACACTAATGACGATATTGGCCTTTGTAAACTCATTAGGTAGACCTCTAAGGTCAATTACATTCATGTAGTTTGGTCCTGAACCGTTTCTTATCCTCACACTAATGACGATATTGGATTAAGACATGTTTTCAGTGTATACTTGTCAATATGCACTAATGAGCTTCATATGTACACCCTCACACTAATGAGGATGTTGGGCGACTACGTTAACTCATCATGCTATATCTAATGTTTTACCGAACGACCTAAGTTCTAAGCACTTATACCCTCACACTAATGATGATATTGGATATAAGTAGTAAGAACTCATTCATCTCTGTATTAACAAGATGGACCATCCAATAATGCTCCAACATTATTAATACTATTACTTAAAAGTAATCACCTAATCACGAGAGATTTATGACAATCAAGTCATTAACTTAATTAGGTCAAAATTTTAATTTAAAACATGCAACACATGTCCAATATGTCTTATGCATAATCAAATTAAAATTACTATGGCATAGATTGAAAACATGTGTTGTGTGGTTAAGCCTTTGCTATTGATAACATTCTGTTGGGGCAGTTGTGCAACCCCTAGGGTCGAATCGGTGCCTTGGGAAGCGGAAATGGGTCTAACCTATGGATATCAAGGATAGGTGTATTTTAAAATATATTTTATGTAAAACTAAATTCCGATACGAGTCCGTAGGAAAAAACGGGGACCCAATCGGAGTCAGAAAGCTCTAGAACGGAGAAAAATAAGTTTTAGTATGAATCAGGTCTATGAGTCGCGACACAAGTCTTGGGTGCCGCGATGCAACCCAAAATGCAGAGAGCATCCTGAACATGAACAATTTTAACTTTATAATCACCTTAAATACATGTTTTACAACTAGCATGCATGTATTCTAAATACTTATATGCATTTGTTCGAATCTAATCACAAACCATTTTAGAATCCTAATTTGAAATGTCTCATGAACAATTCTAGTTCACCTAAAGGTGGTCAAGTGAATCTAGAATGGTAGCCATAGCTCTAAGCTTTAATCTAGAGTTCCAAAATCATATTAATTGTTCCATGTCCAACATGAACATCTTTGACCTAATACATAAACATGTTGTGTTTATACATCTATAATATCCTAACACAATTGATTAGCCTTATTTCAATATTAAGCTATGTGATCAAGCATCTAATGCACAAATGAACATAGTTTAGGAGAAGATCAAACATTACCTAGTAAGCTTGATGCAAGATCCAATCTACTTCTCCTTTGTTGAAATTGTTGGAGAACCTCCAAGGTGTGCAAGTTTGACTTCAAGATCCAACCTTGATTTCTAATGCTAGCAAGATTCACTTCAAGATCTAATCTTGATTTCTCCTAAATGAAATGTTTTAGAGACCTCATAAGCTTCTCTAAACACTTCTCTAACTTAGGCTAATCTCCCAAGAATAACTTGTGTATAGCTTACTCAAACTTTTACTTATGCTAGTTGACACGCTCGAAAAGTGGTCTTTTACTCCCAAATATAAGAGTGTCGAAGTAATAAAATAACCCGGTGAGTCCGGGGTCGATCCACAAAGAAGAGATTTAGCAAAATAGAATAATGAACAGTGCGGAAAAGAAAAGTTTGATTTGTTGAAGTAGTTGGAGACTTTTAGGTTGGACTGCAATAATATAATGAAATGATGGAATTAGAGGATCCACTTTTAGTCTTTTAAACATTTAGAAATCTCGCTTTATTATAATTTATAAATTGCTTTTGTTACCCACTTAATTTATTACATGAATTAATTATGCCAATATAAAGAACCTGCCATAAAGGCGGTAATCATTTATGTCGATAATTAGTCTTACCAAGGTAGTAAGTATGCCAAAAACATAAAACCGGCCATAAAGGCGGTGATACTGTTTCTCTATAACAAGTCCTATCAAGGTACTTAATTATGCCAAAATCGTATAAAACCAGCCATATAGGTGGTGCAAAGATAAAATCAGCCATAAAGGCGGTAGACAGATAAAACCAGCCATAAAGGCGGTAGAAAGATAAAACCGGCCATAAAAGCGGTAGAAAGATAAAATCAGCCATAAAAGCGGTAGATAGATAAAACCAGCCATAAAGGTAGTAGAAAGATAAAACCGGCCATAAAGGCGGTAGAAAGATAAAACCAGCCATAAAGGCGGTAGACACATTGTCAATAATTAATTTAGATTTAAATCAAGTTTTAATCATTAGATTTCAATTTATTTATTATAATAGAAGTGAGTTTAATCTATGTTTCCATTATAAAAGCTTCAACCTTACCCCAACAGAAAAGAAATTAGCTATTCATTTTTGTAATAAAATATACTCGTACTTTTATTATTGAAAGAAAAAGACATTACAAAAAGCTTTAAGTAAATAAACAAACAAGACTCTCTCCAAGATTTACAGAGGAATCATGAAAGAAAGTATGAAAATTTCTAATGTCGGACGCTCTTATTTATAGGAAACTTGGCCACCCAGACCAGCGAATGCATGTTGTGGACACGTGTCAAAGAATGGTTAAAGCACATTGGGGACACGTGTCAGAGAATGGTGAAGCCACGTTGGGGACACGTGTCGCGACACAAAGGTTCCACATGTCACGATGTGCTTGCAGAATTTACGACGTGTTTTCAGAATTTATGACGTGCTTGCAGAATTTACGACGTGCTTGCAGAATTTCTGTTTTCTTTTTCACGTCTGATTTGTCCCGTCGAGCTTCCGAGCAGTATTTTTCCTGACAAAAACATAAAATAACACTGTAAAAGCACTCAAATCATAACTTTAAAATATTATTTCACAAATATGTCAATTTAAAGGGATCAGTGAAACTATAAGTGTAAAATGATTAACTTATCGTCTAATAAATATGCACTTTTTAGTATTCATCACACCCCCCAACCAGCTTATTACTAGTCCCTGATAATTCAAGCGGAAGAAAAATTCTTATCTAAGTCAACAATTGTTTTCTTTTTTCCTGAATGATCAAATAAATGACTTCTCATGTACTTTTTTTTTCCATTCTTCCATATACTCATAAAACAAGATATTAATCAATATATTATGCCCACAATATCACAGGTATTTATTGAAAAGAGAGTAATATTTTTTTCCTAAAATTATATTAGAGTTTACACATTTTTTTGGCAGTGAAAGTTTATTTATAAACATATCTTCAATCCATGTATCGAACTTTGGGCCAGTGACTCCCAAACCAGTTGGTTTTAGGGCACTAGGTGTTAAGACACCCTTACATGCTTAATTAGAGGTGGCAAAACGAATCAACGAATCGAATTTGTATCGAATCCTAAACGAATCGAATCAAAATGTGATGGATTCGTATTCGATTCATCTATTAAACGAATCCTAATATCAGGATTCGTATTCGATTCGTTTATTAAACGAATCGAATACGAATATTCGTTTATTTGTTTAGTCAATGATATTATTTAATAAAATAATTTACCACTCTTAATTTATATTAATTCTTTAAAAATATATACATATGAAATATGTAATTAATATATTTACTAAAAATACCTCACCAAATATCGAAAACATTACATTTTCTATGATAATTAGCTATAATTTCTCGAATCTTAATTGAAAATTAACAAAAACTAGTAAATAAAAATAATAAAACTAATCCTAAACGAATAAATGAATAAATGAGCTAAAATTCGTATTCGATTCTTTTAATAAATGAATCGAATAGAATTGACCCATTTATTAAACGAATCCATTTTTTCAAACCCGTATTCGCTTTAAAGTGAATCGAATCGAACGAATAAACCAATCCTGACCAAAATTGCAACACCTAGGCTTAATTGCTCGGATCTCAGATAAATAGTGTCTAAAACATATCTTCAATCCATATATCGAATTTTGGGCCAGTGATTCCCAAACCAGTTGATTTTAGGGCACTAGGTGTTAAGACACCCCTACTGACCGGCGTTTTCACACGCGTATAACGCAAGTGCACGTATCGTTCAAGAAGTATAAAAAGTATCGATCCCACGAGGACTTAATACCTAAACTATTAATTTATAAAGCCAAATAATTACGAGTACCTAACATATTGATTGTTTTGATTGGATGGTGACTTTAAAATTAAAACAAGTAAATGAAAATAGTGCGAAAGTAGGTTGAGGAAAATTCAAATTTATAAAAAT